>JPJZ01001595.1:0-54058 GCA_000750815.1 Pseudogymnoascus sp. VKM F-4516 (FW-969) | reverse complement strand
CTATGAAGGCTAATGAGGGGATGAGGGGGGTGATGAGGGGGTTGGGGGTTGAGGAGAGGGTGGAGGATGTGGAGATAGAGGGGAGGGGGGTGGTGGCGCAGATTGTGTATGTGGTTGAGAAGGAGAAGTGGGTGGATGTTGGGGTTTGCTTGGAGTTTGGAGAGGAGGTGTAAGGGGTGTAAAAACGGATATATGGCGATGTGGGTTGTGTGAATGTTTGGAAGGCACGACCGTTGCTCCTTCCTTCTGGGGTTGTGTAGCAACAGGAAGGAAGGTACGAGCATCGCTCCTGCTCTCTTGAAATGCAAATCGGCGGAGATAGAAAGGGAAGGTAGGACCATAGCTCTTTCCATATAGAGTTGAGAAGCAGTAACAGGGAGGATCGAGTATCACTCCTTCCTCGCCGAAGGACACGATACAGTATATATTCTCGAAGCCAGCTGATAGGCCTTGTTACATTACAACACGAAGATCAACCCCCTCAATAACTTTCGCAAAAAAAATCCAAAGTCCAAAACTGCAAAAGACTCATCAGATCTCAGCGTCTTGAAGATCTGATGAGGGAGAAAATCTCTTTGGATTTTACTTTTTGGTGTGTTGTATGTCGTATCGTGTTATGTGTTGCCGTATCGAGTGTTCTTTTTTTGGTATATATCGTGTCGATTGCTGGGGTCGAACTCGTGCCCTCTTTATTCATTTCCTTGCCCTGGCCAGATTGTCCAGACAGTGGTACTTCCACTGCGCCACTGTGCCGCTTATGGTGGTGAGAGGTGGTATGTTGGGTTATAAGGTTGCTTCGCTTGGTGGTTGGTATGTGGTGGTTGTGTGGGTGGGAAAGGGGGGGAGTAGAAGGTGGTTCTCGCCTATCCTGGCGACTTGGTCTCATCTGGTCAGTTTCAAGGGTAGGGAACAAGGCGAAATCAAAGGTTAACACAAAATACCATTGCATACTTCTTCTCTCTAGCTTCAGTTACTCACTTCTCGTACCCATCACCCCGCCCATCTAACAAATCCCATGCGTCTTCCCGGTCGTCCCCTGCAAACTATGATCCTCATCCTTATACACATCATGCTGACTCTGCCCCTCCGGCTTCTGCACCGCATGCGCCCTCTTGCGCGTAATATAATCCGTATACTCCTGCAACATCTTCTTATCCATCTCCTCCAACAGCCCCAAGCTAAGCCTCATATCACAAATCAACTGCTCGCACCTGCTCCTGCTGAAGTCCTCGCGAATAACCACACGCAGCATCTTCATCTCATCCGTCTTCGGCGCCATCGTATACGCCGGCACGATCCACCCGCGCTCACGCAGCTGATGCGCGATGGCGAACTCATCGTACCGCTTCTCGAGCTTAGGATCGAGACGGAATGCTACGAGCGGCAGGCCGCGGCCCTCGCCATCACTCATGATCAGGAAGCCCATCTCCTTGAGGGCCGCGGCGAGCAGGTCCGCGACGCGCGTGAGGTTGAGCATGATAGCGCGGTACCCGTTCTTTCCGAGGCGGATAAGCTGGTAGTACTGTCCGATAATCTGGGATGCGCCCTTGGAGAAGTTGAGTGTGAAGGAGGCCTGGTCGGCGCCGAGGTAGTTGACGTTGAAGACGAGTTCCTTGGGGAGGAACTCGGGGTCGCGCCAGATGACCCAGCCGACGCCGGGGTAGACGAGGCCGTATTTGTGGCCGGAGACGTTGATGCTGACGACGTGGGAGAGGCGGAAGTCCCACTCCAGTTCGGGGACGACGAAGGGGGCGACGAAGCCGCCCGAGGCGGCGTCGATGTTGATGGGGGTGTCGAGGCCGCGCTCGTCGAGGAGGTCGTTGATGGCTTTGGCGTCTTCGTATTGGCCGGTGTAGGTGGTTCCTAGGATGACGCAGATACCGATCTATGTCTATTTAGCTTTGTTCTTTACTCCTCTGACAGGTAGAAGACTTACGGTGTTCTCATCAACCAGGTCAACTGTCTGCTTAGGATCAAGCACGTATCTGTCCCTAGTGCAGTACACGTACTTCTCCTCAACCTCAAAGTAGCGCATAGCCTTCTCCCAGACAACCTGCACAGCCGAGGACATAATCATGTTGGGCTTATCATATGGCTTCCCCTCCGCCTTGCGCTTGTTCTGCCAGCGCTTCTTCATGGCGAGCGTGGCCAGCATGACGGCCTCGGAGGACCCGACAGTCGATGTGCCGATTGAAGCAGCGTCGTCGTGGACGGGGGCGTTGAAGAGGCGACCGATCATGGAGACGCAGCGGTTCTGGATCTCGGCTGTGCGGGGGTACTCTTCGTAGTCGATGAAGTTCTTGGCTAGGGACTCGGTCATGAGGTCCTCGACTTCTTTTTCCTGTGTTTTGTTAGTGTTGTTCGTCGACTCGAAACAATATGGCGGGTAGCAACAGCAAAGCTGCATTGCCCAATCCCTCAATCGTGGACCTCAATTGAGCCACCATCGACACCCACACCAGCTCCAAACTCACCATAAAAGTCGTCACAAAACTCGCCAAGCTACACACCAAACCGTCAGCACAAAACCCAACCCTCTTCACCCACAAAGCAACACTTACTTCAACATCGGATTCCCATCCAAGCTCGTCTCATCCTTAATCATCCGATACGCAACCTCCTTCGGCATCCCCCCCTCCGGCATCTCATGCTTAGGCAAATCCTGCGCAGCATACTTACTCGCATACACCGACGTCATGAACTGCTCATGGCCCTGCTGCTCGCTCTGTTCGCGGGCGCTCAGCACAACCTTTGCCAGACGGTCGCCGAGGTGCTTCACTGGGCCAGACTCGGGGGTCTTGCTGGCGGCGTCGACGGGGGCGCTGGGCTGGAGGGAGGAGTCGGTGGGGATGCCGGTTAGGTGGACCATTGTTGCTGTTGGGGTGGTGGTGGTCAATTGGTGTTTGTTGTGAAGTTGTGACGTAGGACCTTTTTTATGGGTAGGTCGTCGGTGAGGGGTGGGATGTGATAGCTATGGGTGGTTGTTTATTTGTTTATGAGGGTAGAGTGTATGAAGAAGAAGAGAAGCAAAGAAGAGGAGGAATAAGCAGAGGAGCGGTGGGGTCAAGGGTAAATATATAGCTCATAGTGGTGCCGTAACCGTACACGACATACGTACGTACATTCCATCGTTTTTGGCGGTTGGTGGTTGGTCGTTTTGGAGCTGTAGTTTTGTTGTTTGGCGGGGTAAATTTCATCAGCGTGTCGTAGTGGTGGTAGGGTGCATTGTTAGTGGTTGGACGGATACGATACGTGTGCCCAGGACTGTCCAAGGGATCAGCTCCCGCGTCGAAAAAGCTTGGTTGAGCGATGATTGACCCCACTCCATATAATCGCTCTACTATTCCCGCTAAACAATCCCACTCATCCCACTCACCCATCCATTCAGCTGCCTCGGTGCTTGGAAAGAAACCAACTCCAACACCTCTCAGATAACGAATCTCCCCACTCCCGCCAACTAAACCGCAAATACTGACCAGCTTTCCCAGTCTAGCACCCCAACAGCGCCCTTTCAGCATCCTCATCCCTCGCCATCCACGACCACCATGCTTACCTCCGCGGTCTACCCCTCCCTCTCTCCCCATTCGTCGCGGGGGAGCTGATATGCACGCTCCATCCCCCGTCGCAAACATAGCATATGCACCGCCCCTGCCGCTCTTACGTAGCACTACCACCCCCGTTTCACCCCCGTTGGCTGGGCCCTACGTGCTTGCAGTGAGATGGGGCATGCTGGCTTGGAGGAGTGCTGTTGGATGGGGATGGTGGTGCTGTGTGGGGGAGGGGGAGGGTGTGGTTTGTCGGTGGGAAGGGGGGTGGTTTGTGGCTTGTGGGATGGATTTAGTGGCTTGCTGATGGGGAGGTTGTGGCGTATTGACGTGATGGCTTCAATTGGGATGAGTGTCTGAGAGAGAGAAGCATGAGCCTGGATGATCAGCACAACCCATCACCGGGAAGCCCGGGTTTTTAGAGCTCTACTGCAAGGTGGGATCCATAGCCTCGTATTGGTAAGTGCAGTGCAGCATTGTGCTTGGTACCCGCAGTGAAAATCTGCAATATGATTACGTGGAAGGCTTCTTTGGAGCTTGAGCTTCAAAAATACCCCCAGGCCTTACCCCGCCAACACATATCAAACATCACAAGTTCACAAGTGCATCATAAAAACACCATATTCCACATCCAAATTCCGCGATCCAATTATAGTAGTATACAAGCGCCTCGTCGGCCCTCTAAAGCCACGAACCAAAACGCAAAATAAAAAAGGTCTATCATCTATGCATCTCTAGTAGCGCCCCAGCCAGAAAAAACGTAACAAATCTTTTCTCTCCGCGCCCGTGGGAGTAAGAGAAAAACAGCCGGGAAACATTCTTTTGCAAATGCGATATCAGTCAGATCTCCCCACCCACACCCGTCTTCCGTTGATAGGACAGTTTTCCTATCCTCCTTTTTCCAGTTTTACTACCATTCCACTTCACGTTCTACATCTCCGATTCGTCTATGTGCGTGGAAATCTATTTCGCGGCAATCTCAACACCACCGACGGCACCAAGGGCCTTCTTGACTGTAGGGGATGCGTTAGCCATTATCCAGGAAATGCACACAGGCAGGGTTAGGGTGAATCTTACCATCACCGTAGATGGCGAACTGTCCAGCGGTCAGGGTTCCGACCATGAACAGACGGGCGCCAATGCCGGTGTACGAGCCCCTAAGACCGAGCTCCTTGGCGATCTTGATCAGGCGGGTGGTGGTGCCCTCTCCAGGTGCGCCCTTGGTCTTGTTGATCTTGGACAGCATGGTGTCGGCGGGCTGGGAGATGAGGGCGGCGGCGAAACCGGCGATGAGACCGGATCCGAGGTTGACACCGGTCTGGGCGCCGTCGGAGAGTGTGGATTTGTCGATCTGCTTGTAGACGGCCTCGACGACCTTCTCGTACACGACGAACTTGGCCATGGTGTATGGGACCCTGTTTATGCGTTAGTTTTCGGCTTATGGGAATTGCGCGTGGGAAAGACTTACTGCTTGAACAGGAGGGGACCGAAGCCGGCGTAGAAAGAGCCAACACCCTCAGTCTTGAGCATCTTGCCGAAGCCACCGATCAGGCCGTTGGCGTAGGTGGGCTCAGAGACGAGGCGGATACGGGTAGCCTCGAGAGGGCAAAGGGCGACATCGGCGAAGAACTCGGCGCACGCGGCGGAGGCGAGGTAGACGGCGGTGCGGTTCTCGGCAGCGGTGTCGTAGCCGACGAGGCCGATGGCCTGCTGCTTGAAGAACTCGTATCCTCCGAACTTGAAGGCGCCCTGGAGGAAGTAACCGGCGAAGGTTGGGCCGAGACCGGTCAGGAGAGCACCAGCGCCCTCCTTGGCGATGACCTGGCGGAATCCACCGATCAGGCCGCGGTTGTAGGTTGCTGGGTCGAGCTGGATTCTGGTCTTGACGCTGGAGGAGATGGCGTTAGCTGATTTGAACCTCTCGGGTTGTTGTGGGATGGGCCAAAGCAATGGTTGATGACGCGATCGATGTTTTTGATGGGAGCAGATGGATTGATTGATTGAAGCAAAGAACTCGGGGGTGGGATTGAGACTTACACATCGACGGGGGTGAGGGCACCGTGGGTGATGGAGCAGCAGAGGGCACCGGCAACGGCGAATCTGGAGTAGAGGGCAGCGCCGGAGAGCTTCTCGGGCGTCTCAGCCTTGACGTTGGCAACAACTGCTTGGACGGAAGGGGCCATTGTGAATGTGTGTTGTGAAGAAAGGACGGAGTGGAGAAGATGTAAAGTTCAGTGGTCCTGAAAAGACTGACTGAGTATATTTGAAGATGAATATGGGATTGGTGAGATGGAAGAGGAAGAGGTTTTGGCGAGAGTCGACGGTAATTGCCTCAAGGGCATTCAAAATTTTAGGGGCCGGGTATAATCGGGGCTAGTGGCAGTATTAATTTGTTGCTTGGTGGTGGTCTTGGCGTTTGTAGTATTATGGTAGGGAAGGCTGGGTTTGCTGGGTTTGCTGGGTGTTTTCGGATAATCTTCGCCCGGACTGGCTGGAAGGAACTGGGAAAAACTCCACTTGGCCCATCACGACTCGCCAATTCGGAACGTGGGCATTTAAGTCGACTCGTCATTGTTGATTTGTCTCGGCGACCGCGACGGGATTTATATTTATATATTTACTTATATGTGATAATATACAGAGCATAACAAACATCATCTTCGGATGAGTGGTTTTCATTCTTTTATTTACCTCGTCGCACAATAGAGAGATGGCAAAAGGCCTATCTACTACACGTGAAGGCGCCACTTTAGATACCAGCAAAGTGGAGATGCATCCGCTTACCCGGCCATCCAGGGCGGCTTCATAAATGCCTCCCAAGACATTATTGCACGGTTTATATCAGTCAGACTTGGCTCAGAGTGGCGGCAAATAGTGAAGTTATTCCATGGCTTGCCTCCTTCAGCGTATACACGTTCTATGTAGACTACTAACGCGCTTGTAGACCCGCCCTCTTCTCCTGACATCCATTATGAGAGGTGCCCGGAATAATGAGGCCCTATCTCTTATTGACAGTCAGCCTCCGATTTCTAAACCCACACCTCTTGACCTTCTTCTCGTTGTCATCTCTATCCTTTTTGGATTTATTCTGGACAAACTGAAAATCCTTGGGCTCGGCATGACACATATGGCTGGACCATCCCCTTGGCTTCTCGGCACACGTCACCGGCAGTGGTTCCAGCCTTTTTTATATGGCATTCTGGCGATTCATTGTTCATATACCCTCTACTCAAGAAGCCCGGCATGCATGCGCTGTATCACTGCTGCTGGTGAATGTGTTGGTCCGAGAGGACAAGACAGTGCCACTGCTTCGTTCTTGGTCTTGGCGTGGCAAGTATACAGGAATAGTATCACTTGCGGTCGAGATTGATAGTAGTAACAGCTCAACTCAACTGGTGAGCATACTGGTTTATAGGACTCAATCTTGGGCCTAGGTAGGTCTACTAGTATTATAATATGCTATAAGTATTATGTTTGATCAATATTTAAATACTAGGATTTCTTATTAATAAATAAATATTATATTGAAACAATATTTAAATGGCACGTGACAAAATCAGTATATCCCAGCAACCACAACCTAACAATAACATGCTATACAAGTCTTACACATAACAGTCTTTACTGTTAAAGACAAGTAACCCACTCTAGCGCTTACATTCCAGTTCTTCACCATTTACTATCAGTCCATAAGTGCCATAGATTCATATTCCTCCGCACACCTTCATCATGGCGCCCCGAACGAGAGAAGAGCTTCTCTCGCTATCAATCATGGATCCATCTCTAGAAGCCGCTCTAGAAAAAGGACCACCAGTCAGGCCCCCCAAACCATCCGACCCCTACTACGGCCGAACAGACCACAGCGCCCGCCGCGAACACCGTGCCGCCATCCTAAAAGAAAAATGGCCCCTCCGCTACCTCCCCGGCCCCATCCCCGAAGTCACCGAGCAAGACCACCAGATCCCCGTCCGCGACGGCTCAGAAATCACAATCAGAGTCTACACCCCCGTGACCAAACCAGAGGGCGGAAGTCCCCTAATAGTCATGTTCCACGAAGGCGGCTGGGGAATGGGCGACCTCACCGACGAAGAAGTGAACTGTCGCCTCTTCTCCCGCGACCTAGGCGCCGTATGCGTAAACGTGGAATACAGACTCGCGCCCGAACACCCCTTTCCAACATGGATCAACGACGCATGGGACGCGCTTCAATGGTGCGCTCAGCACGCTGCGGAGCTCGGTGCGGATCCGTCGAGGGGGTTCGTGGTCGGGGGTGGATCGGCGGGGGGGAATATAGCGGCTGTGCTTGCGCATGTTGCGCGGGATGAGGAGTTGGAGCCGCCGTTGACGGGGCAGTATCTGGGGGTTCCGGCTATCATGTGTTTTTTGCCGCCGTCCCATGTTCCTGCGAGGTATCGGGAGGAGTATCTTTCGCATCCTGTTGTGACGCCTTGTCGGGATCCTGTGCTCAATTTATCTTTTGGGCCGTTGAGCTATTTCGTTACGCCGGTTATTAAATTCATATTCAGCTTGCTATCGTTGAAATTCCTGGCAGGCGTTTTCAGCTTCGCGGGTATGAGCGGCGATATGTCGAGTCCGCTGTTCGTGCCTTTCCTCTACGGGGAATCGGAACGAGGACACAAGGATCTTCCGCCGGCTTACCTCCAAGTATGCGGGCTTGATCCCTTGCGTGACGAGGGATTGATATATGAGAGAGTACTGAGGGAAGAAGCGGGCGTGAAAACAAAGATTGACGTGTATAAAGGCCTATGTCATTACTTTTGGACGAATTTCCCTGAACTGGAAATGAGCAGGACGTTCGTCGAGGATACAGTCAAGGGGATGAGATGGCTACTAGAACAGACTTAGTACACTATCGGCATTCTTATCATTTTCGAAGAGTCATAAGAGTCATGAAGATACACCCCCCCGACTTCATCGCTCACAACCTAGAGCCTTGAGCCCAAATTAACATGCACAGCCTTCGTCTGCGTATACCCCGCCAACCCCGCCTCACCCAGCTCCCTCCCAATACCACTCTGCTTCACCCCCCCAAACGGCACCCTATAATCCGAGTCATTACTGCTATTAATCCAAACCATACCCGCCTCGATCCTCCTCGCAACCCGATGCGCCCTCGTAATATCCTGGGTGAAGATCGCACTACCCAAGCCGTACTGGGAATCATTCGCCATCCTCAGCGCCTCGTCTTCGCTCGAGAACGTGGCGATAACGACGAAAGGTCCGAAGACTTCTTCGCGGTAGATCTTCATGGCTGGCTTGACGCCCGTGAAGATGGCGGGTGTGATGAAGAAACCCTTGCCGGATGTGGGACCCTTGGTGAATGCTTCGCCGCCGGAGACCAGGGTAGCGCCTTCGTCCTTGCCGGTTTTGATGTAGCGCAGCACACTATCGTACTGCGATTTGGTTACCTGGGGGCCTTGGAATGTGGTTTCGGCGAATGGGTCGCCGACGACGGAGACTTCTTGGACGTGCTTTTTGAAGGCGCTGATGAAGCTGTCGTATACTGAATCTTGTACTAGGATGCGAGAGGTGGCGGTGCAGATTTGGCCTTGGTTGGACATGATTCCTGAGACTGGTTAGTTGAATGACGCATGCGAGTGCTAAAGGATTTAAGACTGTACCGATATGTGCCCATTTCACAGCCTGGTCCATATCCGCGTCCTCAAAAACCAACAACGGGCTCTTGCCACCCGTCTCCAACGTAATATTCTTCATGTTAACAGCCGCCATCTTCATGATCTCCTTCCCAGTCGCCGTGCTGCCTGTAAACGCTATCTTGTCAATACCCAAATGCGTCGCCATAGCAGCCCCAGCCTCCCTTCCAAATCCATTAACAATATTCACCACCCCCGGCGGGAAGCCAGCCTCCTTAACCAGCTCCGCAAAGTACAGAATACTCAACGGCGTCTGCTCCGCCGCCTTAATAACCACCGTATTCCCACCCGCCAACGCCGGCCCCAGCTTCCACGACGCCATAGCCAGGGGAAAATTCCACGGGATAATCTGCCCACACACCCCCACCGGCTCCTTGATCGTATACGCGAGTTTGTTTGCTCCCGTATCGATGACCTGCCCATGGATCTTATCCGCATACCCGCCATAGTACTTCAGCACGCCCTGTACCTCGTCCACGTCGAGGAGCGAGTCGTTGTACGGTTTCCCGTTATCCCAGGTCTCGATGGTGGCGAGGGTGGCGGCGTGCTTGCCTACTAGATCGCTGAGGGTGATTATCATGTTTCCGCGGTCTGTGGGTGATATGTCGCGCCATGAGGGGGAGTTGAATGCATTGCGAGCGGAGGTGACGGCGAGGTCAATGTCTGTTGCGCTGGCTGCGTAGACGGAGGCTATTTCTGACTCGTCGCTAGGAGGGAGTTAGAGGTATCATCTGGTGTGAACGGTGAGACGTACGTGGGATTGATGGAGGTGATTTTCTTTCCGTCGCTGCTCTTAATCCATTCGTTATTGATAAAAAGGCCTGTTGGTTGGGTATATTTCCTGCCATTGGGAGCGGTAAGCTCGATATGGAGGTCAGACATTGTGGTTGATGTGGTGGCCTGTGGAATCTCTGATTACTGATAGCCGGTATCTGCGGAGATATAGTGGTTAAGCGTGGTTTAATGACAGAATAGAATGGTCTACGAAGCAGTTATCGCAGATATACATGGGTTCAAACATCTAGAAGGCAGCAGTGGTATCCTATATATGCAGGTGGTATAAGAACTAGATAGTGCCGCAAATCGGCGCGAAGCGCCGCCAGCAGCGCAAATATTATAAGAGGGTCGTATTGAAGACCTGCTTGATAAGACGAAGTCAGGTACACCGGGGGCTAAAGTTGCCTATCATGGTTAACCCCTGGCAAGCAGTACATTTAGACTCGCCGATCGGCAGCTAGTCCCGACAAAGTAACTCGAAGAGATGGCGCTAGTCTGATGATAACCGTGAATATAGCATCATCGGCACTTAATGCTTATGTTCCATGGAAAGATAAGTGGCAAGATTGATAACGAGATTGCGGGGACCCCGCATGCCAGGGGATATAAATCTAGGCTACGCTGTACACGGCAATTTGAGGAGATGAGGCTTCGTCCACAAGATAAGTGATGAGGTTGCACCTCGATAGGTTGGGACGTGCTGCGATCACCAAGTTAATATAAAGATATTGGAGTGGACGTGTCTGGATCCATCAACTCACTCATACTGGCACTATTCAGGCTTACCTCTTTATTTATATCCTTTATTTCTTAATAACTTTCATTGCCATCATGGCTACTGAAAAGAACGATTCCAGCGAAGTCAGCAACATCAGCACCAAAGTGTCAAGCGATGTAAAGGTAGAGGCATCTGAGCGAGGGCATGTCCCACTGATTGGACTCGATCCCTATGGAAACCCTCTGGTTCCTGCTTTAACTAGAGATCCCCAAGATCCCATGAACTGGCCATTATGGCGAAAGTATGTCTGCATCCTAATAGTGTGCTTCTCATACTTTATGTTCACATACTTCACCACCACAACCATCCCTTCCTTTGCCTTGCTGCAGGAACAATTTGACGCTACATATACCGAGGTCAACTGGACATTCGCGATATCCAACCTCGGCCTCGCTGTCGGACCGCTTCTTACTGGTAGCCTGGCAGATACATATGGCAGACGACCAATCATGATATTTGGTTGTATCATTGCACTTGTGGCTTCTGGATGCACCTCGATCAAGACAATCAGCCTTGATGCGTACATGGCGGCACGATTCTTTCAGGGTTTGGGTTGCGCACCTGCCTCTAACGTCGGTCTTTCTATTATCAACGATATCTCGTGGGAGCACGAAAGAGGTCAGCGAATTGGCCTTTGGACAATGGCAATAGGTTCCGGAGGATTTGTCGGAGCCATTGGTAAGTGTGAGCATTCAGTCGTGAAGTGTCCATATACTAACAGAATTGTGATATAGTCGGTGGATTCTTGGCAACAGTCAACCAATACTGGGCCGGGTATCATGTTGCTATCATGTTCGCACTGCTATTAGTATTAGAGTGTTGTTTCTTGCCAGAGACACTCTATCCTCGCGAATTAGTTGTCCAAGCTGAGATGAATCAAATTCAACTTAACGATATTGGAATCATAAGGACGACTCAGTTGGGCTATTTCGTAAGGACCCAAAAAGACAAATAGTTTATGGACAGTTGCTAATATTTACCACAGAGCTTAAAGAAAGTCCCCGGAGTCCCACATCCTAAACCGTGGCATGGAATTACACAATTTTGCAAGCTTTGGACTTATCCTATAGTTGTTATAAGTCTCTGCGCATACCTTTTTGGCCAATACTGGTGGTATGTTCAACTAATCCACGAAGAGAGTATTTTACTGACTCAATTCAAGGATCTGTTCCCTTCTAACTATGGAGCCTGCCGCCTATGAAAACTATCCGCTACAGATACAAGGTCTACTATTCATTGGTCTATTCGTTGGAGTAATTGCAGCAGAACTTCTATGCTCCGGAAGGTTGAGCGATCGGATTATGGCAATCCTAGCCAAGCGCAATGGTAACCAAAGAGTTCCCGAGATGAGACTGTGGCTGGGTTATCCAGCGGCTATTGTCTCCGCCCTCGGTCTTCTCCTGTGGGGATTATCTGTTGACCATCACTGGCACTGGATGGTAGGGCAAGTGGCCTTCTTCTTATGTAAGTCCTTCAATTATGAAATGATTGAGACGTTGCGGATCATTATACTGATTGTTACTACAAAAGATGCGTTTGGGTTTCAAACTGGTAATACGGTGGTCTCATCATACCTTGTCGACAACTATCCTGAACACGCGAATGAAGTGATTACCTTTTATGCGGTAATCCTAAATGTACGTTACCCTGATCGGTATTCACTCGTCCACTGCTAATTGTCACCTAGCTCTCGGCTTTCGCTGATCCTTGGTTTATTAATATTTGGGTTGAAGAATCAGGTACGTTCTATTATGTTTAATCCAAACCCAGTCTTCTCTAATCATGGCTTCCACAGGATATACATGGTCCTTCGCTGCTCAGGCTATTATTTGTGTTGGTCTAGTTATCCCCGCATACGCCGTGTTACAAAACTTTGGTCCACGCCTCCGTAAGCCTATGAGGTTAGAGCACACTGCGCTGGAGTCTGTTGTACCATAGATGTTTATGAAGCTGGCGTTTTATGGCAATGTAAAGATATATATAAGAGGGATAGCTGTTAGAAGAATATTTAGTGCTGTGATTATTCTTAATCGATGCTAATGTGCAAGACTTGTATCGTGCCACACATAGTCGAATATTATAATGATTTCTTTGAGATAGTCATGAAATCATTTTTTTGCTTCGAGAATGCTATCCCAGCATCAGTATATTTTAAAGTTTGGGAACAATATCGGAAGCTGCGACTGAGACTTGCTTGATAATCGTTCTTTCCGTATGCATCTATCTTAAATTTGCGAGGAAGCTGCGACTGAGGGTTGCTTGGT
The DNA here is from genome assembly GCA_000750815.1 of Pseudogymnoascus sp. VKM F-4516 (FW-969). Taxonomy (NCBI): domain Eukaryota; kingdom Fungi; phylum Ascomycota; class Leotiomycetes; order Thelebolales; family Thelebolaceae; genus Pseudogymnoascus; species Pseudogymnoascus sp. VKM F-4516 (FW-969). The sequence continues at coordinate 41,019 of JPJZ01001595.1, read as the reverse complement.
AATTGTTCCTTCCGTATGCATCAACATGAGAGTTGCGAGGGAGCTGCGATTGAGGTTTGCGTCGTAACCGTTCCTCTATGGGTCGGGGTTTGTTCGCTGCATAGGAGCGCTGTGGACAAATAGAGATAACGGGCAAAGATTTCAAGCAAGTATAATTGGTATCTATCTGGTATAAAGTACATCTAAAGCTCAGACTTAATGGTCTCCTTCGAGCTTGAAACTTTCGCAACAGGCAAACCTCTCTTAACCATACTCGTCAATATCTCATAGGCAATTTGTGCAGCCACTAATGCCGTCTGCTCACCCCTTCCATCGTAAGCTGGGGCCACCTCGACAATATCAGCTCCAACAACGTTCAATCCCTCAACATTTCTCAAAATCCTAATTAGCTCCCTGCTTGTCCATCCACCAGGCTCGGGTGTTCCAGTGCCAGGAGCGAGACCGGGATCAACAACATCAATGTCAACACTTAGATATACCGGAATCTCAGTGCCAATCTTCTCAACGATAAGCTTCGCAACCCCAGCAGGGCCGCCAATGTCATCAATGTCATCAGCTGAGATGCGGAAAAACCCTTGGCGATCATCGTCATCGTAGTCCTCCCATCCATTCCCAGAGAGGCGAGTCCTCAACCCAGCGTGAACCGATGAACCATTGGCAATGAGACCCTCGTTAGAAGCAATCCAGTACATGCTGCCATGGTTGAATTGAGACTGCTCTGATGTCCACGCAGAAGGATACTTCGCAGGGTGCCATGTATCGAGGTGAGCATCAAAGTGAAGCACAGCCACAGGACCATAAATCTGATTGAGCGCACGGAGAGCCGGCAACGCAAGACTGTGGTCGCCACCCAGAGTGATTAAACGAGGGTTCTGGCTACCCGATTTACTTGGGCGATGGGCGAGTTCAGCGAAGGCTTCGGTCATTTGGCGGAGCGCGAGTTCATTATCAAAGGGATTGATTGGAATATCGCCGCAGTCCCTGATAGTGGCCCATGATGTGTACGGATTAAAGCCGGCACGGGGGTTGAAGCCGCGGTTAGCAGTCTGACGAGCGGATGCTGCACGAATGGCGCGTGGTCCAAAGCGTGCCCCTGGTCTATAACTCACGGCCGTATCGAATGGGGATCCAATAACGGCGATGTCGTATAATTCTTCTGGATTAACGAGACACTTGTGATGCGGCAGATGCGCAAATGTTGAGATGCCAGAGAATGCCCACTATCACCATGTAAGTTACTAAAATAACCCAGGACAATAGGAACTTTCATACTTCATCGTTCCACTTTGTCTTTAATGCCGCTAAACGCTCTTCCGAGATATCTTGTTCTTGATCATGATGCGCGTGTCCGGCGGTTAACGTGGCCAGACATAAACTCAAAGCCAAACATCTGACAACTCTTCCTGTAACCATTTTGCCGGTGCTGAAGATAATACAATATAGTTTTCGGGGGGATAGCTCGAGGATCGATTTATTTGTACTGCCAGCTCAACATTGGGGTCTGACCCTACTTGTGGGTCCAATCTTTTATAGAAGCTCTCACGGTACTCAATTCATAAGCCAAGCGTCAAATACTCTACATGCTAATCAAGATCAAGAAGTTCTTGGAGAAAGTTGCTAGTTTCATTCGAGGTTATAATGATAAGACCGCCGCATTTCAACGCTAGTCCCCAATAGGCAACTGTAGGAGATGGAGTCGCGTGGGCCTGGACAGGGGACCCACCAACGTCACCCGCCTTCCCCTCACTTCGCCACTGGCCCACCTTCTGTACACCACCTCCATCTTCCCCTCACTTGGCCCGTTCCTATTGCGCTATTTTGCCCAGCGGCAATTCGGCCGCAACAAAGCATCAGTCCATCCCTCACTGTTTATTATGCATACAGACTTGTCCACCAGCTCTGGCTTTGGTGACAGATGTTGTTTTATAGTCGAATTAGGGGTGGTGGCTCTAAATCGAGACTGAGAATTCGCGAATCCCATCAATGGGCATTCTAGAAAACGGTCTTGCCTCAATAAGGGATGAAATCGAAATCATCTTGGCCTTCACATGGAGTTAGATATCAACTTGTAGCAGAGACGTGCAGGAATTTCTTACCAAAAAAGCTTTCCCAGTCGTCGCTATCTTCTTTAGTGCTCCAGCCCATTTCCAGTATCCAAAGTGATCGCTGGATGTTTCGAATTCTGAGCGAGTCGTACATGCTTTGAAGTAATTGTCGAACCATAGCACGGTCTTCTCCAAGTGCCTCACAACCCGCCGTGAAAAGAGGCGTAGTTAACATCACCCAAGGGGATAGTCCATCCGCAGGTGTAATCTTAAGGCAGCACTCTATAATTCGTTTCACTGATGCCTGCACGCGTAAATCCGATCTCGGAAGGCCCCTTACACGTCGGAGAATATGAATGAGAGCTGTGTGATAATAAGTTTCGTCGCATGCTTCGAATTGTTGGACTTCGTGCTGCGAAAGGACTTGTAGGTCGTTTGGTCGAAACGTCGAATTTCCGGCCGCAGATCGAATTGAACTTTCCAGCCAGTCTGCTTCTTCGTCTAAATCCAAATTTGACAGCACAATTTCTTTGCCTCCATTCGCATTTAGTTGCTGGCGTTCCCACGCGGCTGCTCTGATCTCTTTAAAGGAGTTGTTGAGGTCCGTTGAGTAAGCGGTGTATATATCCAGATGTCGATTTTCTGCTTGGTCTTCACGTAGCAAGGCTCTTGTGCCAAATTGTTCCGTTTGAGCTGGTGATAGTCCGCGACGAGTAGTAAGCGCCATTAGAGACTCAATAGACTCATACCAGCTGTCTATGAGCCATTGTGACTCTCGATCCTCAGAAGAACTGGTATCCGACATGGCTCTTGTTGTTCCTAACAATGCTATCGCACCTTCAACATGTACACGCCAGGATCCGGCATCTGCTCTGCCAGAATGGATCTCGCAAACGCAGAGTGTTCTGATTGTTGTCAAAAGAGCGTACTTAGAGACTCCCCCCTTTGACTGAAGTTCATGACGAAGGTTCTGGAGGCTCGATGCCATGAACGATGAAACCAGTGCATCGACATCAAAATTCGTCGGCATACCATCGATGAGTGTTGAACGATGTAATGCGGACAGCGCCATTGTGGCATAAAGTAAGGACGGCGTCTGGAGTGCCATTGGAATGATGAGACGGCATATTCTTGTCTGAATATAGGCGTGGCAAGCTGTAATGCGGGACGCTTTGTTTACGAAGTGGTGAAGCAACGAACGACTGGATAAAGGTAACCATGACAGTGCATCGATTTCCTTGCTCAACGTCATTTCAACCGGCGGAACCTGATACCCTGTCTTTGCAGCCCTAGAGCTAATCAATGGGGCAGTTAGTGCCGTAGACTTTGAGAGATCTAGTAAAGCTGTTAGCGTGGACTTGTAAATAGGCTCAAGTTGATTTATACCATAACAGCGTTCACTTGTGGTTAATTCTCTCTTTTTCTTTGCGACTTTCCGAGGAGCCACTAGCCACTTTAATGCCTTAGCATAACTGCACTCACTGCCTGCCTCTATGCATCGGCTGCAACCAGGTCGTAACTCATCGCATTTCTGTCGCCGCTTTTTACATCTAGTGCACCCGTGGTGTGAACGTTTAACAGTGTTTTTGAGCATTGTGCTGTACGTTTTGGTGTTCTTGTCGATCAAAGCAATAGGCCTTGTTACAGAACAGTTTGTGGACGATGATGTTGTCGTTGGACACCACCGCGTGGCAAGTGCAGTAGAAATGGGCGCTAGTGTTGACACATGAGGGGTCACAGTGGTTCTAGCCCCAGACAGGGTTCTGGGAGGGACGTGCGCTACCGGACCCCCTTTCCAAATTCGATATTTAAACAATTCTTAATAAACCCTCGTCAGAAATGCCAAATAAATATAAAATACACAATTCTGCATCGATCTCGCAGCATGTCTGCTCTGGGACATTGGCTTGAGAGGAAGCTTCGTCGCAGTCGAAGCACACGCCCAAAAGAGGAAGGCCCGGGAATTCCCAAGGGACTTCCAATTCTCTCCGAGTCGTATCATGATCTGCGTCTTGATCCATTGCCATCTCTAAGCCCCTTCTTCCGAAAACTGCCCTTGGAAATCCGTGACTCAATATATTTAGCTGCCTTTGGAAACCGGACTTTTCACATGGATCTTCAATACAAACACCCAGATGTTCCAGGCCCCTTGCACGCAAGACTCAGTGGCCGAAATAATGCTTTCGATGTGTCAATCCCAAAAGCATGGCTCTGGTGGAGCTCTATCTGCCATCGAAATCCGATTCTCTCGGAGGACCTATATTTTGACAACTGTAGAATTGGCGCCGGCGGGTGCAGCATTGACAGAACTGGACCGCGCGATGATTGTTACATAGGCGTAATGGGATGGATGATGTCGTGTCGCCAAGCGTGTGTCCATCCATCCCATCATGCCCATGTCTATTATTATTAATTCCTTCGCTAGGTACATTGAAACACTCGATATTTTATACTCAACCAACACCATATTCATTCACAGCGTTCCGCTTAGCAGCTATATCCCAAGCTTACTACCACTGCAGAATTTAGCCAGGATGACGTCTTTAGAGTTTTTGTGGGATATTAATAGTGCTCATGATGTGCTGCCATGGATTCATAGCCATGACAGAGACAAGGTCAAGCAGAAACGTTGGCAGGCCTACAAGAACTTGATGTCATTAATCAACAAATCCACGTTCCAGAGTCTACAAAAACTTGTCATTGTTATCGTAGACCATGGCGATGGAAGCGATTGGGTTCCAGAGGAAATCACCGAAGTGTCCCAAACGAAACTGCCTCAAGTAATTTTCTTGGATCCGACAGATCAATTGATGGAGGAGTTTGCTGGACAGCTGCAGAAGTTCGAGCTCACTCTTCCAATCGACATGGCCGATTATTTTGAAAGCAAAATGGGGGATATTCAGGTTATAGAAGGCGGTATAGGAATTGCCAGATTCAGGAAATTCTGGCGATCAATTCCTGGGAGGCTCCTTATCGACGGAAGACTCGATTTCTCTAGGGAGCTTGGGTACTGGATTATACGCGGGCATCAATTGCTATTACATCACGTGTTTCCATCAATTGCTATTACATCACGTGTTTCCATTTAATTCCATAGGAAGCCTGTAGATGAGCTAGATACAGAGGCTATTCTTATATCGAGAATATTGCAACCCTCTTGCAACGTTTGTTTCGCGGATTTAAATCCGCCTTCTCAATTGTCGCGTAAATCGTAGACGGCTACTCCATACCTCGGCATCAGAAACGTCGGAGCTTCCCCGCTACCCCACACAATCCATGCCGACAGGGACAGAGCTACCACAACTTAAATAGGAAGAAGAGCTCCATATCAATGGCTCATATCTATAATCTATTCCATTTAGAATAGATATAGTAACCTTTTATCATTTATTTGCAGTGTCTCGTAATTTATCACAGTATGGCCCAAACCTGGCAATCCATAGGCGCCAAAAAGCGTGCCGAGCAGGACCGCGCTATCCTGTCCGAATGGAAACTAAAATCGCTCCCCCCGACCTCCCAGCTTGATGTCCGCTCCATCCCCTCCACATGCGGCATTCTCACCGAAGACGAGATCTCCATAACAGAGGACCATGACGCGTACTCTCTCCTCGACGGCCTCCACGGCCAGACCTTCACATCTGTTGAAGTTACAACCGCCTTCTGCAAGCGCGCCGCCATCGCCCACCAACTCACATCCTGCCTCACAGAGATCTTCTTTGACCGCGCCCTCGCCCGCGCCAAAGAGCTAGATGACCACATGGAACGCACCGGGAGCGCCGTGGGCCCCCTACACGGCCTTCCCATCTCCCTCAAAGACACCTTCAACATCGCCGGGATGGACTCCTCCCTCGGCATAGCCGCCATGGCCTTCCACCCCTCCCCCGCCAACTGCCCCCTCGTCGATATTCTCATCGCCGCCGGCGCAGTTCTCTACGTCAAGACCAACATCCCGCAGACGCTCATGGCCCTCGACAGCGTCAACAACGTCTTCGGCCGCGTCCTCAACCCTGCTAACCGCAGCCTAACAGCCGGCGGCTCCTCTGGCGGCGAAGGTGCCCTGCTCGCCCTCCGTGGCTCTCCGCTCGGCGTCGGAACCGACATCGGTGGCTCCATCCGCGTCCCCGCTATGTGCAACGGACTGTACGGCTTCAAACCCTCCGCTGGGAGGATTCCGTACGTCGGACCGATGGGGCGCCTGTCGGCGGCGCGGGGACGGCTGGGATTACAGACGTCGGCGGGGCCTTTGGCGACGAGCCTGCGCGATGTACAGCTCTTTATGGAGGTTGTGGCGCGTGCGCAGCCGTGGGAGACTTCTGCGGATGCACTGCCAGGAACTTGGGAGGAGCAGGGGCGTGCCGGGGATGAGTGGGAGAAGCCGGTATTTGGAGTGATTAGGACTGATCATTCTGTTACGCCATTGCCGCCGGTAGCGAATGTGGTGGAGGAAACGGTGGTGGCGTTGAAGGAGGCGGGGCTGGAGGTGATTGAGATCGATTCGAAGGCGTTGGCGGAGTGCCAGTCGCTGGCATATGGGTTCTTTGATATGGGGGATAATGCGATGTTGGATTTGATTGAGGAAACGGGGGAGCCGTTTATTCCATGGCTTGAGGGAAAGGTTGGAAGGAAGTCGCCGAAGAGTATGGAGGAGATTTCGGAGCTGCACGCGCAGAGGTTGGAGGTTATGAAGAAGATGTTGAAAGTTTTCAAAGCGCCCGATGGGAGGAAGATTGATGCGATTATCTTGCCAGTGGCACCGCATCCAGTGCCGGAGATTGATCGCTGGAACACTGTGGGGTATACGAGCAGCTTTGTGCTCCTGGATTGGCCCGCTGGAACGGTGCCCATCCGGAAGGTGAACGAGACGGATTTGCAAGGGGAGGTGCAAGAGAAGTCACTAGGGACCTTGGACGGTAGAACTAGAAAGCTCTGGGATCGTAAGTCAGTGGATAGGAGGATCTACTTGGATAGTGCGCTATCTGTGCAGGTGGTTGCGCCGAGATTGCAGGAGAGGAGATTGTGGCAATCGATGGACATTATCGATAGAGTTGTGAAGAAGAAGGCGTCTAAACAAGAAGCGCCAAAACCGAAACTATAGGCTGTCTAAAACGAAAGAACATTATGCAGTATATTATGGATGATTTATGGTGTGTATATTGATTTTTAAAGATATTATCTTATATTTAGTGGGTTAATTAACATAAATATAGCAATAAAATATCATAAAATCATGGGAGGTTGCGGTGTTGGATCTGTTGTTTTCCACAGACCGCCTTCTCACAGCAGTGGATTTCGTAACATTATAGAAACATTATAAAATTCCTTCAACTTCTTTTAGAACGGTACAGTAAAAATTACTACGGTCTACAGTCCATGGCCGACATGGCAACAGTCCCAAAAAAGATTGCCCGTTCGTTGTCTTGGCACTAACTAAAATCTGACATCAGCAAGTCGCGTTTATAAACAATGTTGCCGCGCATATCCTCTAAAATCAAATTATAGCCTCAATGATGCCTTTTCTAGAAGTAAATTCTCCGGTGCTACATCTAGGAGCAATTGCGCTGTTTACTCCTCTTGTGTTTTCCTATGCCATCGCTTTCATTGACCCCTCAAATGTGCTTCAGCGCGCCTCAATCTTTCTCCTATCAGTTGCTATCGCCGCGCAACTCCAGTTCTCTGTCCCGGTGTTTACAGGGAATAGTACCTATGATGGAGTATTTATGTCATTGCTCTGGATATTCCATTTACGAGCTTTTGATCTTATGTTATGGAAAGCAGTTTATTTGCGCGCGACAACAGCTCGAAAACTGAAGCAGTCTGGATCCGGTGCAACTCCTTCAAGACTTCAGGACACATATACAGCATGGTGTCTTCTGTTCAACCCGCGGAATATCAACACTTCATGGACCATCAAATCAGTTCCAACTTTTTCAAGAGGCCACCCAGAACATGTTCCAAACAAGGGCGAGTTTGTAATGAGAAGAACAGCCCACATTCTCATTACGTACCTTGCCGTAGACGCAGTATTCGCATTCCTACCGCCTCCTGACTTGGAAGTTGATATTCCTGAAGATAAACAACCAATTTTGTCGCGGATAGGGGATGTTACACTCGAAGAGATTATTGCTCGGCCATTTACTGTCATACTCCCTGGATTCTCCATCTACTCTATCTTTACCGTCCCGTACAACATCGCATCGATCATAGCGGTCCTCCTTGGAAGTGAACCACAAAACTGGCCTCCACTATTTGGCAGCGTTCTAGATGCATATACATTGCGTCGATTTTGGGGGTAAGGTTGCATCTGATTCCTCAGACTTCACTGCGGCTAGCTGTTAACCGCCAAATTCATAGGGTATCGTGGCACCAGCTCCTTCGGTCATCTCTAGAAGCTTTCACATCTTTCATCGCCACTCGTGTACTCTGCATACCTCCCCACGGTCGCTACTCGAGAACACTTTCGCGCTGGGTTCGCCTCTTCCTCGCGTTCTATGTCACTGCTCTTGTTCACCTCCCTGGGACAGTCATTCTTGAAGAAAGCCCCTTTGCGTCGGATGTGCCTAAATTCTTTTTAATGCAGGCTGTTGGGATTGTGATAGAGAGCATGGTGGTCTATGTCTGGGTGGCAACTTGTAGAACTGGAACTGGTAATACAACTGCTGTAAGGATGGCTAAGTTATTGGGCTTCGCATGGGTTCTAGCATGGATATCTTGGACTGGACCAGGTTTTACTTGGGTTATTGCACGAAAATTAGTCCCTGGAAAGGACGATGTTGTGCCTTGGAGCTTGATTAAGTGGTTAGGATACGGGAATTAATGCACCACCAAGGTGCACATGTGCCCGTTTAGGACATCCGTTGTCTTAAAGGCTACGAATAATAAAAATAGCCCAGCGCTTAAACGAGTGGGTAAAGGACGTAACAAATAAAAGCAAATGGAAGTTACTTTTTCATTTCAAACAAGCATTGTAATCGCGCTCAAGTTGCTGCACTTGTATTATCTTCCCCCTTTGTTCTAGCGCCAGGACCCGACCTGGTACCTGGATCATAAGTCCGTTCGGTGGGAGCGGACTCTGGAACAACGATTTAGCGGCTGGTTTTTCCGAACGGACTTAAAGAACAACCACATCGTCCGTTGGCACGTGATCATTATAACCCGCTCATCAATGAGGACGTCGTAATTAGAGAGCCATCAGCGGAGATACCATGTGAGAGCAAGTACGCGGCCGCGGCCGCATCCTCTGATTGTAGCGCGGCCGCTACAACGAAATGCGGCCGCTTCATCCTCTCGGTGGAGCCAAAGCACCGAAGTGTCACGAGAAACCGGACTCTTGTAACTTCCGGGTGAGTTAAGGAGAAGATGAGAATTGTATATAAATCAAAGAAAGCCCGCCTCATGGTGTGGCTTCTATTCCATAATCTCCATCATATCAGCTTTTCCGCAGCCTTCTATCTCCTTGGCCACTTTCTTGCCCCTTTTGCCAAATCCAAGTAATTTCATCGAATTCTCCCTCGTCCACAATGCCTCATATATCGCAATTCTCGGCGTTCTTTCCTCCCTCACCGAAATTCACAGACAAGAACCTTCCATCTTTGAAGGGGAAGGTCTACATTGTCACTGGTGGCGCCTCCGGCGTAGGCTATGAGCTGGCCAAGATCCTGTATGTGGCCGGAGGCACCGTGTACATCGCCGCACGCTCAATCCCAAGGTGTGAAGGAGCCATTGAAAAGATAAAGTCGGAAACTGGCACCAGTAAAGGGAAGAATGGCCAGTTAAAGAGGATGGTCGTTGACCTGGCTGACATGACAACCTTGAAGCCGGCCGCTGAGAAATTTATGAGAGAGGAGAGTCGGTTGGATGTATTGGTGCATAATGCTGCAGTTATGACCCCACCGGCAGGGAGTAAAGACACACATGTGAGTAAACCCCCGGTGTATTTTCTTTCATATCAAGCTGACAGAGTCTGTCGCTAGGGTCATGATCTTGAGGTTGGAACAAATTGTCTCAGCCCATATCTCCTGACCATGCTCCTCGAGCCAATAATTAGCCGTACTGCCACCGCACCTGGGACGCAGCCTCTCAGTGTGCGCATTGTGTGGGTAGTGTCGCTGCTCCAGGGGGGGACACTACCTGGTGCCATGAAATTCGATAAAAATGGCACTCCGGCGATATTGGAGAAGCCGTTTATGGGCAACTATCTGCAGAGTAAAGCTGGAGCTGCATGGCTTGCGGACGAATTTGCAAAGCGGCTAGGAAGCAAGGGCGTATTGAGCATTGTAAGCAAGTCGTGGCTTATGGGGATTCTAATTAGCTGACCAGAATTAGAGCGTACATCCCGGTTTAATGAGGACAGAGCTCCAGCGAAGCTGGGGTCTCTTCACAAGGGTGGCTATGGTACGTTTTAGCCCTCACATAGAGCTAGCACATGCTGACCACAACATGACCACAGTCTGTCGTTTTCAGGTCGCCACCAGTATTTGGCGCGTATTCGGAGCTTTATGCTGGCTTTTCACCAGAGATTAAAGCCGAGCACAATGGTGGGCACATGATGGCCTGGGGACGGATCGCAGAACTTCCAAAGGATATTATTCAAGGCACAAAGAGCAAGGCCGAAGGAGGAACTGGTGCCAAGGCGACGTTTATGAAGTACTGTGATCGTGAGGTCAAGGATTTCCTATAGAGCGGGTATATATAATAGATGGATGGTATTTAATCGTCTCCAAGTGTAGTTATAGATTGCAATCGTTATTTACATCTGATAATCAAAGTCGAGATTAGGCCATCCTTGGTCCAAGGCGTTTTGTGGCAGACCTGGCCAGATGTGGCTGTCGAAGGTTTCCTAAACATATATCATTAGTATATGTACATTCGATGAATACGCGGCAGAAAGCAATTCGTTCAGTAATTTGAGAATTATGAAAGGTGGGCTTACCCAGTCGAAATTTCCAGGTGAAGCTAGTATTGCTTCCAGAGGTTCGGAGGGTGTTGATAAAGAATCTAGGCTAGGCTGCAGCGTGTACTCTGAAGTCTGCATAATAGTATCGGAAGGGTCGAGGGCCCATTGTTGACCCCCATAGGCAGAAACTGGCAAAACAGGTCCCATTGCGTCTATATCGGTATTGTTAGCTCTGAGTTTCCACGTAATATATCACAGAAGATGAGAGCGTAAAATGAGACATTTGCATGGAGACGCATGACGAGTCCTGCATATGCTTACCATTAAGTGATAATCCCGAGATGGAAACTGGTCCACCAGGCATCGTCGAGGCCCTCTCAATACCGCCAATTGGAGTACTCGTACTACCAGGGACACTTCCAGTTGCCAAATTTGCGTTTTTCATCATGGCACCCAAAATTCTGGATCCCTTCTCCGCATTGGCAGACATAGTTTGCGTATCAATCCATACGAGATGGGATTTCTGGAGGGCAGCAACCATCTCTTCGCGGGATGGTAGGGATTCGTCCAATGAGCTGCGATGTTCATTCGGGCTCCCTTTCACCACTTGGGTGAGGCGAGAGTATACTATCATTCCGGCCAGAAGGAAATCGTGCACTGACAACGATGAAAGGAACCACCTATTAAGAGCCAATGGCCCTCCAGGAAGAGCGGCCAGATGGATGGAAGATTGGTACGAAAGCAGCTCCATTGCAGCTTCAATCGAAACCTTTTTGGAATAAGGTTCTGTCTCAATGTGCTTTCGATGTAGCATACAACGACACTTTTGTAAAAGTAAAGCGATGCTATATCTTTGGATGATAACCGAAGCTGGATCTGTGATTGACATCTCCAAGGGCTTCAACCGGATGAATTCCGGGACACCGGCTTCGGCTTCCTGAAGCACCCCATCCAATTCCATAACTTCATCATATGATGGGAGCGACATGCGGTTGGCAAGAACGCCGACTTTTCCAAAAACTTCACATATCCTGCTCTTGCAAATGGTGTAGGACATTGGCGTGATCTCACTTTCCGGCCGCGACGGCGGTAGTTCCGCTGAGTTCTCGTCAAAGTCTTCGTCTCGTAAATTCCGTGGGTATGCCGTGTCGCTTTCAATTGCCTGGGTTGTAACAGGTAGACCGAGAAGGAAACTACACAATAAATCAACTTGAATGAGAATATGCCAGAGACGTCGTCGCATCTCGCCTTGGTATGGTGTTAACCCCCCCCCAACATTTGATGGGTCTCTATGAAGCCCCATCCGCAAGGCTAGGCGTACTGCAACGCCAACGAGTATATACGGCATACCCATGTCATCCTTGCTCAACACAAATTCTCCTTCAATATAAACCAAGAGCACTTCAAGGGTGTAGGCCCCTGGTTGGGAGTAGTTGGAGAGAACAAGGCATTGGGATGAACAACCTCGATACGTGCGAATCATTTCTGTTGGCGTTCCGCGTGGATCCATATTTTCTTCTCCAGCTCCGAGCGCTGCTAGTGTTGCGAGGCACATCAATGCGTAAAGCAGGCCCAGCCAGCTAACTGGAGTGCTCGACGGATCGGCCCAAAATCTATTATACTACGTTTTCTGTTAGATTTGAGCATAGAGATAACCACGTAAAAATGGTTAGGGAAAGATGGAAATTCACCTCTTTTTGAAACGTTGGACGATGAATAATATCTAGAAAACGTTTAGAAAAAGCAGCCTGCTGAATAAAGCTAGGACTCACGTATAGCTGGGCTGTTTGAATTAAAATAACGTGAAACAAGTCGATCAACAACACTCTTCTGTGGTAAAGCTGCTATGAGGTCGAGTTTGGTAACATTAGAACCTGGTCTGAACAAAAGTGACATATCTGGGCGAGTGCCATCATCAGCAATGAAATCGGCGTCCTCGGTTTCCTCAAAGTAGCTATGTATTTCTTCAACCTACTGGCAGTCAACACTGGATCATTGTATATATGGAGGGGACCATACATCATCTAGAATAGCTGCCCAATGAGTAGCCCCGACATATGTAGTCTGATGTGTGCCGAGCAGTACCTGGCCGGTAGAAGGCCGAAGCTCATCTTTGGCATCGGGTTTCATCGATTGTGAAAAGTCATTGTGGGAAGAAGAGCCTTCCCTAGAAAGCGCTGGATCGATATTACTTGCTATTTCGTCGCCATGCCCTTCACTGGGAGGAGTTGGCTGCCCCGCAGGAGCCTGACCAGCCATTACATCTTTTAGAAGGCTCTGGAGGTGCTTCAGCCTGTTCTGCATACTTGCCGCTGGCTTTCTCTTGGCAACAGGTGGAGGGAAACTGCACTGTGAGTCTCGTCCCCTCTTTACACATTGCAAACATGGCTGGTTGCGGTCACATTTCAGTTTGGCATGGCGGCAATGCGTGCAACTCAACTGGCTTCTATTTCGGCGGGGATGGGGCTGGGGCTGCCTCGAGGCAGATGGAGTGGCATCTGGCTCGATAATCAATGGAGGAGTGACCGACGGAGCTGGTTTTATCGAGTCATCCATCTCTGCGAATTGGGTTTGGCAGGTTGTTAAGACATATTCCTTCCCCGACCCAGGTTCGCGAGAAGGAACGTAATGTCACGTGATATATGGTTATTACCTGGCCTATCAGCCAATTCTCGTGGCCCATCAGCAGCTTGCTGTCATTGAAACTATAATATTTGTACCGCCTATAACCACGCCATCAACTTATATTTGTGGCGAGCGCATATAGTTGTGGTTCAATATCACGTGGTAGTTTCGTTCTTGTTGCAAGCCGATTTGGGAGCCAACTAAGGAGCTTCTATCAGCACTACAGTAAGGGCTGCTACGGAGAGTACTTTAAACTCCAGTTCCCTTCCCACCTATTTGTAGGTGCTTGTTCATCTTGAAAATTGATTTCACAAGTGATCATTTTAACTTTAATCCTCCGTGCGTTGGTTCGCGGACCGCCCCAGTGCGACATGCGACGCCCTCCCGCACAACTCGCGTTTGAGGATCGTCAGATCACCAAATCGGCGCTTTGAGTGAGCCTCCTCTTCCCCAGCGCCAATCCCACCCGATACTGTCGCAAGTTTGGATTATTACACGAATCAGAGCTCAGGTCAATGTGGGATTTTGCTGCAAGGTACACCGAACGACGATTTGGCCTGTTCGAGGTCTTCGATCAGAGTCCTTTAAATATGCCATACCCCTCCCGTTCCATGTCATTATTCTTCTTCCGAGCAGTTTCGTCTTGATCTACAGTCTTTTTGCTTTCTATTGTATAGTAACGGAATTGATTTCTGTTTTATTTCTCTGTATACTTCTTTGTTTCGCATTCCAAATCTATACTCCAGCAGCTCTCCCGCCAACAGCACAAATCCAACCACCATGCATCCATCCGCTCTCATCATGGCGCTCCTCGCTGCATCAGCAACGGCTTTCCCCGCCCTTGACGTCCGTGCAAACACATCCGTCAACCCTGATTCCGTAACCGGCACAACCTGCACCGACGCAGGCGTGTACGTCCACTTCTGCCTCCCTTCCATGACGACCAACTAACACCTTATAGCTCCATCGACAGCCATGATATCAACGTTGCTATCCTTTCTATTTGTGGCACTATCGCTGGCAAGATCCAGAAGTGCCAAGGTAGCCCGGCATCTACGACCGGCGCGTCGGGGACGGCAGTACTGAACCTGAATGTGGTGAATGAAGGATCGACAATTAATGTGTCGAAGGGCAGGTGGGAGGCGTGTATGAGGGCTGCGAGAGCTGTATGTGGGGATAGCCCATTCAAGAGCGAGTGCGTTGGAGGAACGGCTGGGGCAAATGGTGGGAACATCGCTTTCGAGTTGACAGCTGCGTAGGGGAAGGGCTGGTTATGAAAATATATGACCATACAATGGGTGTGGTTAGGTGTTACGAGCCGTACTGGATACGTGGCGCTCGATGTAGATTAGATATTTTTATTTCAAAACAAGACCACTATTAAGACGCCTAAAGTCTAAGCTACCAATAGAGAGTTGGACTGGAAGGCTATGCCATGACAACTTTTGCATGTTCCCATCACTAGTATCTCAATTATTGAAATGCCCCCCACCCCTCAACAAGAAATTATATTCCCATGTGCAAGCCTAGCCTCCTTCGTAATTCATAACTATGTACTCGCGACTGCCATCTCATGTATTTTTCGGCCGGCACCAGGCCCTCATGTGTTTCCCAGGATAATAAGGCGTGAAGCAATCCCTCCACGCCAAATCTGCCTCAGTTGTCCCATCCAACTCCATGTCGAAGCGTCTAAGCAACGTTGCGAATGCAATATACAACTCGCACCACGCCAGGTTAACACCCGTGCAGCTTCGCGGGCCTTTGCTAAACGAAACGAGGTACTTGTCCAGGCCAACGGCGCCCTTCTCCAGCCAACGCTCAGGTGCAAAAGACTCCGGGTCCGCAAAGATAGAGGGGGCTTTGTGAACAATCGCTGAGGACATTCCAACAATGGTGCCGCCTGGGATGGGGCGCCCAGAAATGGTAGCGCCGTTAGCAGGAACAATGCGGAGGAGGGAAGAGGAGACACCAGGGGAGTGGCGCAGAGACTCTTTGATAGTCGCTGTTAGGGTAGGGAGTGTTTCCAGGACTTCAAATTTGGGAGGGGAGTCGATGTCGGGCCAGACTCCGAGGACTTCGGCTTGAAGTTTAGTATAGAGGGAGGGCTGGGACAGGATTTGGAAGTATCCTGTCATGAGTGTATCTGCAACTGTGACACCACCGGCAAAAACAAGAGACTGGGCCTCTTCGTAGAGTGATGTTGCATCAGGTATTGGGTTACCCTTTTGGGCGTCAGGATCGAGGAGGCGGCTGTAAATAATTGGGTGAGGGGCGTCTTTGAGGCTATCGGGGTTGGCGATCACGTCTGTAACCTGCTTCCCGAGGAGCATTTGCAAGCGCGACAGGCCTGCCATCTGAGGCGATATTTTCAGGGACAGCCATGGCGGAATGCTGAGAATAGATTTCCGTAAGAGGGGGAAGTACTTGAAGGCATGGAAGGCAGGCAGCGTGTTATCCATGGCCTCCACTATCGGAGCAGCAAATTCTGGCTCATCAATTGCATCAACCGATTGGGCGAAGCAAAAGGTTGTGATGGTATCGATTGTAAAGCAGCGAAATCCGAGCAATAGATCAGACGAGTTGCCATTTGCATTATTCTTTGCCAGGATGCTGGCAAAATGGTCGATCTGGGCGCGTTAGCCTACTGTCGCAGGTTTTTGGTACGGGCTATCATAGCTATCATACCTTTTCCCTGACGAGGCCTTGCATGGATAGTATAGCCCGTCGAGAGAACAGTGGTAGGAGCACTTCCTTCCGGGGTCTCGACTCTGCATACGTGAGCATCCCGAAGGAAGAGTGGTCCTCCCCAAATCCCTCGTAGAGCATCCTCTCCTTGTCCCACCGGGCCGAAGAATTGTAGATATCATGGTAAGCAGCCGGATTGGCAAAATGAAGCTGCGACAAGGTTAGCGAGCTGAAGGCATTATCCCCCTCCTTTGCCAGAACTTACCTCATTGGGCCCTATACGAACGATATCACCTACACTTTCGTCAGGTCAAGTAGGCCAGAGGATTTCACATACATACCAAACTGTCTATGGAGTCCGAAGAGAACATCACTCATAGACTCTTTCTTGATAACCTCAGTGTAAATCTTCCACCAAATTGTGGCCCTCGCAGCCAAGGGCCCTGGGTACGCCCTCAGCGGGTGGAAGAGCACATTGTAGAGGACGCTGCTGACCCCAAAACCAAACCACACAAAGAGCGCCGTCCACACGACTTCCGAAAGCTGAAGTTCCATTCCGGTCAACATTTCATTTCTCAATTAAGCACGACAGAATATAGAGTTACACAAGTGAGAGTCAGAATGGACATTCAAGTATCCAGCACAACACAGGAACAGAACGGCAGTCGCAGTCCAAGGTCATGCAGTAAGCGAATTAGTTTTATGACACATAGAAGTCTCGAGTGCCTTCTTTAATTCAGAAGCGAGAAAGCCAGATGATGCAGGAGCAGGAAGCGTGGCTACGAAACAAGACTTGCCCGCATATATGTGATGGTGTTTCGTTGGCTAGTTAATGTGTTGGGGTGTCTTATCCCAAGGTTGCGTATGGCTTCTACGAATGGATCCCCTGCGCAGATCAGAGTTCATTGCGAACCCTTATACTTTTACATACACCGACTAAATCCTCGTATAATTCAGTTAATTACTTACCTTGCTTCATCGCCTCCTCGCTTCCTAACGCTCGCGCAATTATCGATTTATGACGGCCCACAATAGGCAATAGGTAGGAACATCAGTCACTTGTCATATCGTCATACTGCAATGTCTCAAACGCCCGCCTTCGGGATCTGCGGCTTCTCAATTCAGCTATCATTACTCAGAGCCTGCAGCCCAAAGGATGCATGCACAGCTGTGCCAATACCACGTTTTCCACAGGGCCACGACGTGGTTCCGTACCGCATCGCAAACACGGCAGCGGAATTCCGTGCAACCTACTTAGTACAATGCCATGTGTCAGCTCCTCCCTACTCGTACATATGTGGCTTGCATGACAGAAACGCATGGTGTGCGTGCGGTCAACGGAGATTTTTCCTGGAAGAGGATGGGGGCCGCGGAAATGGTCACTGCTACAGTGTGAACGGAGGCACTTTCAATACTTCTGCTGGCGTTTTCATTATTCATAGCTATGTGGGAGTATTATTCTAATACTATCTAGAGCATTCTGAGAAATATTTTGAGTGAAAATTCCCATGAAGTTATACAGTTGCTACAGGCGCAAAATATCCTACAGGTCCCGCTTCACCTTATCAACGGGGGCCGTGTAGACCTTTCTTCCTACCGCGAAATAATACCCTACAGCAAAGATCATTGTCGATCCGAACATAACCGCGTTCCAATTCATTGACTCGGGAGTGACGGGGATCGCGATCGGGAAGAATACAAAGACCCAGACAACAGATAGATACAGTATCGCACCGATGTTGACGAAGATGCCGTAGCGTCCCAGTGACCAGCGACGCGGGGGAAGCGGGTCCCCTGAGAGGCGTCGGATGATCAGACAAGCGAACGAAATCATGTACGTTGCCAACAGAGCGCTTACGGCGAGAGAGCCAATGGCGTTGAATGCGACGGTCGACCCGATGTTGATCAGGGAAAGGAGGGTGGTGATTAGAAATGTGACCAATACGGCATTGAGGGGTATGTTCCACCCGGGTTTAACCTATCGAGCTGGGTCAGTATATTCCAAGACAACCACCAACTAGAAGAGAGGTTGCACCAGAGACAATGGTCACTGTCGCAAAAAGGAACTTACGTGAGAAATAAAGCCAGAGAATGGCAACCCCTTGTCTCTTGCGAAGGACCAAGTCTGCCTAGACACGGTTGCCACCGTGCTGATACAGGCAGAAGTAATATTGACGATGATGATGGACGTCATAATTGACGTCCCAGCATAGCTTTGAGTCGCGTTGAAGAAGACCTGGATGAACGGATAACCGGTCGGCGAGTCGATAATATCGAGAATATTACCTAAGGTAAAGCAGAAAGTGATAACCATCACAAACCCCAAGGAGCCATTCATGACAGCAGCCCACATGATGGCTTTTGGGAGAACAATTGATGCGTCTTTGATCTCCTCGGACATATGCACGGCCGAATCGGCCCCGATCAAGGTGTAAATTGGAGATAGAAGGCCGACCATGAACGCGAGTCCAGTGGTTTTCCAACCCCCGAAGTTGGAGAAAGTAGTGAAGACGTCCGCGGGCGAACTTCGAGGAGCTAGGACCCAAAGAGGGATGAGAACAGCGAAGAATCCAAGAATATGGATTATCAGCACCATCCCTTCCACCATAGGAAGCTTTTTGGCGAGGAAGGTGTTGAATATAATACAAAACGCAGTGATGGCGATAACGAAGAGGGTTCCATGCCAATTTTCTGGCACATAATCGGGCCTGTTCAGAACCAGAAGGCCTTGGATCATAGTTCCCGTCAGAAAAGTCAGAGATGCTAGGCCTGTCTGCCATCCCAGGACAGATGTCCAACCTATATAGATTAGTAACATGTCAAGTTACTATGAGAGAGTTATCTTACCAACAGCGTAGCTAACGAATCTTTGCCATTTTCGTGGCGCGAATTCAGATACCCAGTGGTACTGGCCACCGGAAGTTGGAGCCCTGGCATATGAAGTCAGAGACAGGCCTGCATAGCTAAACATTGTACTCCACTTACATAGATGCCATTTCGGCAATCGTGGCAAATACCAACATATACCCCATCCATACGATGAAATAACCCCATATCAATCCGGCAGTGCCTCCATTGATCAGGGCAAATGCGCTCGTCCTAGTTTTATCAGAATTCTGGTTCAATATATCGATTCGAAATACTTACATCAATGCGATTTCCCACGTGCTCATCAATGTGCAGGCAAACCCGAGAGTTGAAATAAAACGAAAATTTCTCTAACTATGTCAGAAGTGTTTATACAGCCATAGCTGCACCACCTACGTTCAGCTGCTGGGTCCGCCCCAGCATTCGCATCTCATGCTCGTCATGATCAGTGCCACCCATTCCAGATGAGCTGCCGAGCTCAGGTCCCTTTTCCAGGTGGTGGTCGGAACTGGTGCTCTCGGCCACATTGTTCTTGCGCATCTCAGCCATGGTATCAATGAAATATGATGTTGAAGGAAGACCGCAATTTATGACTCTAGGAACTGGCCTCTTTTGTAAACCTGGCGAGCCTGAACGAAGGGTCACTTGGAGCAAGGAAGAAAGACAGAAGGGGTGCTTTTACAATCAGATTCCTTGGGGAGGGGACAACTTCTATCAGCTGTGACACATGGCACCCCACTCATCCATGCCCGAAAGTGTCAAAGCACAGTGACTTCTCAGGATATGATGTTCCTGGGCATAGCTGAGTGGCTGCGCCAATTCGATTCCGGGCTCCCAACATATTACCCCCCGTCGACCCAGTTCTGCGGCCGAAACAAATCCGCATCCCCGAAGACAATAAACCGAGAAAAGTACGGCTGAGACATCTGTACTTCCATACTTAGCGGGACGCCACCTTCATGTATGCTGTAGGGGGAGGGCCGAGATGCAGATCGCCTTTTTTCAATAAAATGGGAATTATTCCCATTATTGACGCGCTATTGCACCAAGGCCTTGATGACGGCAGTGTACACCTGGATGTTCACGCGCCATCATATGCGGAGTCAAGGGGTGGATGTTGAGACAAGCAATACATCTCGATGTGATAGATCGTATGCACGGAGAATCCCCTAGCGTCGCCGCTCTTCCCTAATAGGGTGCACACGGCAGCCGCGGTACAGTGCGTTGTGTATACAATTTCCTTGGCGACCGCGATTCGGTCTCATATTGCCTGCGTACGTCCGCATTTGTCGTACTACATTAATACCTATCTTAGGACAACTGCGGGATACTTGCAATTCAAGGACTAGCTCTGTCCACCGAATCGCCCGCCGAAAGCCCCGACCGGTGGGATGTGCCGAGCCAAACGGAAGTCCCATATGTCTTGCTCTATCGCAGTAGTCTAAGAGCTATGTCCACCCGACAGCTATCGCGATTTGACCGAAACTCTTGCAAGCTACTCATCGCATTGTGCGGCTCCGGATCCATGCGATGGATTTTCTGTTTCTTTGTTTCCTTGTTTCCTGCTTTGTCTCACTCCCCGAGGCGAGCGGAGGACTCAGCCTTCGTGACTAAACGAACGCTCTGAGGTTGTGCAAACTCAGCCCCTATTGCCGACCGAGTGACAAGTCCGCCTTGGGTGTGAATGTGGTGGGACGAGCATGTGGTGTCTATCCTACGACGCAGCGCCGATCGCACTTCAGTAACACATATCCCCGAGTTGTCTGGTTTTTTGCTTGTGGAAGCGTTTGGTGTGACACAACAGGACTGATCAAAGGCAGTTAATCACCAATCGTTCTCTGAGACACTCGCTTCTGGCCCAAGGAGGTCCATTATATCGGGCGAGCGCAGGTGCCAACCTCCTCTGTCAAGGTGTGCATATGGTAGATCCCTAGGTCATGATGTGCATGCCGTTGAGCGGTCTGAGTAGATCTGCCAGGGGCTTGACGATTGATATACCTTTACATGTTCGTCGATGCCTTTCTGAACACTGTCTCTGTCACGTAAGGCTCTATTGATGGATTCAACCACTCCAGTCCTTGCGCCAGGGCAGTCGCCGCCGCTGGCAGTGATATCGCCCACCAACCAAGGCGGCGTAGTCTTGATTATCACTGCCCTGTGCATGGTGTTTGCTCTTGTGTCAATTCTAATTCGCTTGTATATCCGGCTTCAGATTCGCCATGCTTATGAGCGCGATGACAGCGCGGTAGCAATTGCTATGGTGGGAATACATGGTGACAACAACTTGGAATTGGAGCTGATAGTAACTAGTTATTCTCGATCATACAATCAAGCGTTGTCTTTGTGGAGGTTTCTAAAGGCTATGGAAAAACAATCAGAGATATCTCGCCGAGCGGCATCATCGAGTTGCAGAAGGTGCGTTTACCTAGAGGATTTGAATAGCTCGACCTGGTCTCACACATTTAGGCATCATATGCGAGTGATATACTTTACATCGTCTCACTTTGGCTAACAAAATTCTCTGTGGCCTTCTTGTTGTTCAGGCTATCCTCAGACAAACGTCATAATTGGATGTCAAGGGCGATATTGCTCACTGCTGCCATACTTGCTGCCATATCTGTATTCATTGTTGCTCTCCGTTGCGACCTTTCGCAACCCTGGATTTTTATCAACGAGCAATGCACCAACTTGGTAAGATTATCTCTCCGGCTCTTCATTATATTTATACTAACTAAAACGAAGTTAACTCGCTGGAAAGTGGTGCTTGCATTTGACATACTTACAGAACTAGCTCTTGTTGGAAACTCCGTGTACTTAGTTCGAGACCTCCATGTGCCTCTTGGGAAGAAAATTGTCGTCGTTCTAGCCTTTGCGCTCCGCCTCCCGTGAGTTCTGGTTCTCTACTTCCAAGTCAA
The DNA here is from genome assembly GCA_000750815.1 of Pseudogymnoascus sp. VKM F-4516 (FW-969). Lineage (NCBI taxonomy): Eukaryota > Fungi > Ascomycota > Leotiomycetes > Thelebolales > Thelebolaceae > Pseudogymnoascus > Pseudogymnoascus sp. VKM F-4516 (FW-969). The sequence continues at coordinate 18,988 of JPJZ01001595.1, read as the reverse complement.
CATCTAACTTGGCCTAGCATAATTGCTCCTGCGGCCCTCAGATTGTACTACCTCGACATACAACTATCCTCGTCCGACCCAACCCTCAGTGGTACCCTTGCCTCAGTTTGCGCGCAAATCGAAATAAGCTACGCTATAATCTCTGCCACAATACCGTGCCTGCGCCCATTCATGTCATCGCTCAACACACACTATGGAGCACCTGCGAAGCCAAAGACCTCGACTGGGACAGGCTCGGGAGGTAGTAAAAGCAACCCGCCGACACCGCTGGAGTCGCTCTCAAAGGAAGGACGCCCTCTCGGAACAAAAAAGAGGGCAACGCTTGGAGAGATGTGGGATAAGCCAGGGAACCTTACGAGGGTTACGCGGGGAGAAAAGCATAGCATTGACAGTCATGATAGTAAGCAGATGATAATTACGATGGATACGGAATGGGCGGTGGAGTTTGAGGGGCAGAGCGGAACGCAAACCCCGCGGACGGCGGATAGGCCTGTTGCTGATGCTTGAAGTTTGACAATAGTGTGCTGCCATGTTTTAATTATTAAGATTTATGATGATGGGAAAGCGGTGCACGGGATATATTGATGCGGCGCTATTATAAACAGATAAATAGAAGGCGGAAGTAGGATGAATACACACTGTACGTTTACTAAACCATGTACTCCAGCGAAGCAATAACATATGTCCAATATTGCACAGTTGGAGGTAATTCCGTACGTATCCCAAAATCCCCAACCCTCCGGAACTTTGATATATGACCAACCAAGTAGTATCTGCAAGGGACTTCTGGCCTGCAAGGGATTTCAAGCTTGGGTTCACTTCCATTATTATAAGTACAGCTGAAACACCCACCCTATTCCCCCCTTTGCGAAATAAACAATTTGAGTTCTATCCATCACGTGAATTTATTGTCGGCGACAGCCCACTTTTGGAAGACTTGATCTTGTTGACTCGTGATACTTGTCTCACAAGGGGCCAGCTGGCTCAGAATTATGGAACCTGTACTTCATTCACCACCGTAAACCCTCTCCTTTTTATTAACCTGTGATACTGCCCGCACAAATTTCCTTTGTGTATTACAAGGTTATTTTACCTTCAATCCTTAATTTTGTCTATTCGTACTTGTTGCTGACCTGAGATCTCAAAATAGTTGACAGCGGGGCGGGGCCGCCAAGACACGCCGATCCTCCACAGCGGGGCCAATGCTACGTGTTGGCGAAGGCCGAAATCAACACCCTAGGCCTAGGAAGGTATAGATGAGCCACAACGGGAGACATAACCAATGCTTCTATCGGCGCCGAGACAGTGTTTTTCCAAGGTTCCCCGCAACTCAGTGCAGTTGAAGCTTGCGATGCCGCAACATCATCTACCGAGCCACTTGTAGTATTTGAAGCCCGAAGGATCAACTACGCTTACGGTAATCTTAACTTGGAAGGAGCTGAAAGCTATTCTTGGCAACTTGCGCGAAAGGGTCGCTGACACCGCAATTTCACAGACCATGGGGCCTATTAATGCCTGCCAATAACACCGAGTAGGCCCGCGTTTGTGACTGTGAAGTGGGCCTTGGCCAAGCCGGCACGTCTTGTAGCTCATATCGCGCTTCAATAACCCGAGGGTTGTGACATGGACCCAAAATCTCACAGGTACATCCCTGTGGGATACCAGGTGATAAAGGATGAGAATCTCGCACTGGAGGTCGAAGGCCATAGCCACAGGTCTTTCCGAAAAACAATGGCGCAAATTGCCCTCCAACGTTGGTGGGCTTTTGCCCTCTTGCTGCTGATCAACGCCGTGCCGTACATTCAAGGACAGTCGCCGCCTTCCTGGGCCCAATACATTATATCGCCTGAGAGCCTTACTGTCCTACCTACGGCGATCCTAACAGATCGCACTGTTGGTGACGTTACCAATCCAAGCGCCTTACTCACCAGCGGTGGTGATGTGACTACATTAAAAAGAGCTGCCCCAGTGGCTCCGCCTTCATGGCCAGCAGGTACCAAAGCAGACGCGTCAAGCTCTCATCCGGATAACACAAACAACGGCCAGGTGCGGTCGTACGCTGCTAGCAATGCTATCGATGGAGACGAGACGACCTTCTGGAACGATGATACGGCTAGTGCCTATCCTGATATCCTAACACTGACAATTCCGACTGCGACTAAGCTCTCCGGCATTACAATTTTGTCAAGCTTGGATGGTGTCCCAGTGAAATTTGTGGTAGAGGCTCTTCAGGGCGGAACATGGGGATCAGTTGCCACGGTCAGTGACAACGCCGCAGTCTTGATCCAAGTCCCATTCGCCGAACCTGTCAATGCGGAAGGTATTCGTATTACCGTGACCCAAGCCGAGGCGACTGGTCTCGGAGAATATACTAGGATTGCGGAGGTATGGCCAGGTATAATTGATGGACAAGTTGCGCCTGCCGTTGTTCTTGACTTTGGAAAAGTTGTTGTTGGAAAGCTATCTATCAACTTTGCTGGCGCGTCAACCAACAATCCAGGCATACGATTGGCATTTTCGGAGACCACACAATACCTCACGGACCTGAGCGACTTCTCAAGGTCGAATAATGTTAGTTGGAAATTCATATCTAACTCCGCTATACTGACTTTTCTAGGGGGACACTATTACACCAGGATCGGACCAAATTGCTGTCAAGTCTGATCCATATACCTGGGCCGACAATCACGGATGTGACGATGGCACCAAGGTATGCGCTGACGGTTTACACGGCTTCAGATATGTCAAAATCTATCTTGATGCACTGGCAGCCGATGCTCCAAATACCGAGGCTTCTGGCTCCGTGTCTATCGATTCTGTCTCGCTTGAATTTTCGGCATATCTGGGAACAGAAGACACTTACTCCGGCCATTTTGAGTGTTCGGATGCTACACTGAACGAGTTTTGGTACGCCGCAGTTTACACAAACGATCTGTGCACTGATACGTTCCGCCTGAACGATACCGAACCCAGGAATGCTGGCAGTCCCACCCTCGTTGGCAAGGAAGTGCTCTTTGACGGGGCCAAGCGTGACCGCGATCCCTATGTCGGAGATTTAGCTGTTGCCGCCAGAACGCTGTATCTTACCCATAACTTTAGCATTGCAGCCGAGAACGTTTTGGCAGACTTAGCGGATCACCAAAGGAGCGACGGCTGGATCCCACCAGCATCCATTAACGACTACCAGCTGCAACTGCTGGACTATCCCCTCCATTGGGTGACCTGCACCTACGATTTAATTGTATACACATCAAGCGATGCTTACGCGGCAAAGTACTATCCTACAATTCTAAAGGTGCTCGACAACTTCTACCCCTCCATGACAGACAGCGCCACAGGACTCATCAACAAACCTGATGACTCGCCATATGGCGATTACGCTTTCCTCGACCGCCATGGGTTCATCACCTACTACAATGCACTCTATGTCCAAGCACTCAGAAATGCCGCCAGTATTGCAACCTTTTATAACCACCCAGAAGACGCTAAGCGCTGGACCGAGCGCGCCCAAACCGTCTCCGATGCAATCAACGCCCACCTCTGGGATGCCAGCGTAGGCGCCTACTTTGACTCCTCCAAAACAAATACTCATGGACAAGACGGAAACGGCATCGCAATCCTAAATGGCATCGCTGATAGCACTCGATCAGCCTCCGCCCTGAAATACTGGGCCTCCCTTGCTCTGCCCTACGGCAACCCCTTTTTTGATTCCGATGTCATCGGCGCCGGCTTTTCCAAGCGCGTATATGCCTTCATCTCATACTTCGAGCTACAAGCGCGCTTTGCCTCCGGGGCAGGCGACTCGGCCATCGAGGAGATCAAGCGCCTGTACGGCTGGATGGCGACGCACGACCCAAAGAGTACTTTCTGGGAGGGCATCGGCACCGACGGCTCCATGTACGAACAGGGGTTCACGAGCTCGACTCACGGTTGGAGCACGGGAATCGTGCCGCTGATGTCGAATTACGTGCTAGGGATTATACCAACAGCGCCGGGATTCGCGGAGTGGACCGTCAAGCCAATGCTCGTGGGAGGAATTACGTGGGCGAAGGGACAGGTGGACACGCCGCATGGGCCGCTGGTGGTGGATTGGACGACGGAGAATGCGAAGACACAAATCCTGATGACAGTTACGGTGCCGAAGGGCACGAAGGGGGTTGTTTCGGTGCCAGTGACCAGCGAGAAAGTGATGGTGGCTGTAAATTCAAAGCTGGTGTATGCGGTTGGAAAGAGGGCGTTTAACCCGAAGTATAAGGATGGCCATGTTACGGTAAATCTCGAAGAGGGGAAGCACGTTATTACGGCTTCGAAGTAGCTTGGGGCAGTACATATGAATTGGATAAAATAAACAGTATATTAGCCATACCAAACTCGCGAAGATCACCACACAACTGACCATTAGAGAGCTCCAATCTCGTGCCATAGTCAACTACCGATCATCCAACTCACATGTCAATCTCCCGTTCATCATCCAACTCCCTGCGCACGTCACCCGAAGCTCAATGCTGCGACGTCAAAACAAGTCTTCAGCTGCCGTCCCAATCTATTTCCAGAGTGTTGTGGCGGCGCCCCATCGCAGATTTGTCGTTTAGGCTAATATGCCGACCCCTGAACCTAAGAGTGTGTGATGTACATTAAGTTTATGCGTGCTTGGCGGAAGTGGCCGGGGGTTTCCTGGGGTGCATTAACGGGGATAGTTTATAAGGGCTATTAATGCGTAGTAACGCAATGATGACTCGGTAACGCGGAAGGGATATAATGCGTAGGACTCTACGCGCGTGACGCCTAAATTACCCTAGAAGGAAATATGGCGTGCGATGAGCACAGTAGTCGACTTGAGCCTGATCGAAGGCTTTCTTGGCATTTATATCCAATCACTGGATATCATGGACCATGATTTCATGAATTTGTTTATATGTACGGTTCAAAGTTAACTACATGAAGATAGTCCCATTCACCCTATCCACGTCCCCTCGCCCGGCGCATCAGATTAATTGGCCGTGCTATGCGCCTGTCGCCTCACGGCGACACTCATAGACACTCTATCCGACAGTGATGTCAGCATTGCCGCTGCTCTGGTAACCCTCGCTGGCAACGATCTGGTAATCGTGCGAGCCCAGGTTCATGCCGAGCCCAGCCCATGCGTCGAAGTGGGCAGCAGTGTCCACGGTACCGCTGGTGCGGTGCTCCTGGCGGACGGACCAGTACTGCTGGAAGGTAGAGGTACCCTCAATGGAAGGCTGGTTGGTGCGGGTAGTCTCCAGGATGTCGTAGGTTCCACCGTCAGTGGTGACCGTGCCCTTCTTGGTCGCGGCGGAGGAGGGGTCGTATGAGCCGTAGCTCTCGACGATGTAGTACTCGATCAGGGGGTTCTTGGTCCAGCCGTAGACGGAGAGGTAACCGTTGCCATTGGGCTGGAAGGTTCCGGAGTAGTTGATGGTCCTATGGTGCGAATTAGCCCGTTTCTTCAACGGCAAAATACGAGAAAGAGTTCTTTTGCAGACTTACCTTGCGCTTCCTGGGTTCCATCCCTTGCCACCAACGAAGTTACCGGCATTGCCAGTCCAGGTGACGCTGTACTCACCACCAGCTTTGTTGGTGTATGTCACATCGCCGGCGCCATCAGTCCAGAATGAGTAGTAGAACCCATCGTGAGTTCCGGTGCTGCTTGGGGTTCCAGCGCGCGGAGACATAGGCAGGCCGCTACGCTTATCGGGGATGGCCGAGGAGATGACTCCAGCGACGGCCGAGGAAGCAAGAATGAGGGAAGAGAAGGAGACCATTTTGGCGATACTGATCGGTTGCTATTGTGGGTTTGATGTGGATGTTGTTGAGGATGCCCCTCTCAATTGAGCGGGTATCCCCTTCCTTATATACATGTTTTTGAAGCGCCATGGTCGTCTCGATCCAAGCTGATTCAATTGCCTAAAAGGCGCCTGGTTTAATCTACCATTGCTCGCCCTGGTTCTCCAGGAGGTATATAGTTTTGGATTTATCCATTGCCTGCCGGTAGTCGGTTAATGTTGCATCGGGCGTCGCCAGTGCCGATCATCACTACCGGACTATTGCCGTTTAATATGCGGGGTGGAGGAGATGCAATCTATATACGTCAGCTACCCCAACTCCCCTGAAACACGCCAATAGGGAAGTATGACGTTGGAGATCCTCTCCTGAAGGAGGCTGACGCTGACAACTGAATAATTCAAGAAACTTCTAGTCGTGATCTAGCGGATAATAGGATAAATGCTAGGGGTTTGGTGGTGGTAAACTCCCCGTGCCGTAGAGCCGCGGGGGAGAGGATATGGGGAGATCGAGTTTGGTTTGGTTTGTTGCTTTGACAGGCGTGAATAAGGAAGGTATTAGGTTGATCGGGTTGATCCGGTGGGGCATTGCGCCTCTTCCCGACTCATCTACCATGGCTCGCGAGACGGTAAGAAAGCGGGGTACTGCGTGGCATAAAGATGTGATATTTAGGATAAGTTATAAACATACTCTATTTGACGATGGATGGCAAGGAGGTTGCCGAAAGGGCATGTTTCGTCGCTATTTTACGTAGCTAACATCTCAATACAATGATGGCGTTGTACTGTACCATCATCCACAGTTAGAGCCGGTTTCAGTAATATCAAACTGCCACCTTATAACAATATATAAAAATATCTGAACAGCAACTCGGTAGATATATGCGGCGAAAATTCTGATATGATGTTAACCGCCTCATAAATTTAGCTACTACCAACACTTCCTCATAAGACGCTGGACACCACTTGCGATTTGGGTGTCACGTGGGTTAAGCGCCTGATTTACAACAAGAGTGAGCATGACGTGGCTCATCGAGTTCCCAAGTTGGGTGCCTTAACTCGTAAGCAAAGTTTCGCTATGCAAGAAAACAAAGGAAAAGTTATCTTTGTGGTGGCTATAGCATCCATATACACGACATAGACCGTAACATGAATTCTGGAATCAGTTGACGCCCTATGGCTAGGTAAACTAACTTCCAAACACTGGCATTGCACTTCAGCCTTCCAAGCTATGGCGTCGCCACCATTCAAGCCGTATTGGAGGCCCGTCGCAGGGCCCATATTGGGAGGCCCAACTGACCCTTACTCCTGGGTATTCTTTGTTGTGTCACAGATCGGCGGCCGCCATCGTCCCGTTGCCGTCGTCTCGAGCCTAACCGACAATAGCAATGATTTGGAGACACAAATACATGGATATGCCCTAACTGCAGCCTGCCATCGTATTATCACCATCTTCTCAGACAAAGCAAATCACCGCGCAATCCGCGCTGAGCTTTCCCTCGCTGCTGGATACTATGTGAGAGATGGCACCCGCGAGTACAGCCCCGAACTGGTGGAGCTACCGGAGCTCAACCGGAGAGACCTCAACCCTACCGGTCGCAGGAGAGACTGGTATCATGCCGGCGTGCGCGAGTTTCCCTTTATCTCGGCTTGTCTTCTTCAGGGGGTCGCTTTTAACACCCAGCAATACTACGCGCATCCAGCATTCCCAGAACCACTGGGCACAGTTTATCGCGACACAAGCATCGAGTGGGGAATGGTGGTCATCGATATTACGAATCTAGATGCCGTTGGCTATGGTATTGTTGGCTTTAGCGTGGGACCTATGACCTTCATCGGGTCTCGGTACGACGAAGAGCACCCGCCTGATCTTCGTGGTGGCATGGTCTTCGACTTCGTACGTGGAGAGCTTGGGGTTTTGGATAAGGTGCGGCCCAGGCGTGCCATGTCTGCAGCTGAGTACATGGCCAAGTTTGAGGGCGAGGGCCACTTTCCGGAAACGCCAACTAAAAATGTCGACCAACTAATTGCCAAGGTGCCTCTGGTTAATGTGGCTGCTATGGATCTTATATGGCCACCCAGTGTAGAGGAAGACATTGATATTTCACTGAGCAGCCTACATATTGATGCTAGTAAATCTTTGCTGGATCAATACCAGGCCACTACAACCCTCATACAACGTGTTTTGGCGATGGAAGACCCCGATATATCCATTTTAAAACAGGCTCGCACTATGCCTAACTTCCGGGAGGTCTTTTCTCGCGTCCTGCTGCAAGACCAAGCTCGGCTTCTTAGCATGCGCTCCTCCGATCGGCTTATTAGAATGGCATTTGTAAACCGGGAACATCTTAGCTTGGAACAACTAAATAATCTCCCTGTGGAGGCTATTTCAGCTATCCTCAGTGTGCCTAACTTAGCCAAAGTCACGTCCATTAGCATTTGTATCGACAGAGTCCAAGGGACACCGGCCCAACTTGCACAAGCATTATCGCAGGTAGAGAGGCTTCGTAAACTCTACTTTCTTCAAAGTCCTACTCAGGGAGACGAGGCGCTGAGTGCACTGCTGTTTGCGGAACTTGCAGCCAATCCTCAGATATTACATCGCTCGAGCGTCATGTTTGCGGGCGCCTATTCAGCTGGCCTACGTAAAAGGTTCTGGCTCCCAACTGCCCAGGCAGCTAATGGGGTCCAGGTGGCACCCCTTGATGTCTTTCCCGTTCAGCAAATACTCGTATTGGACCAACGATATGATACAAAAAAACATGCCTACGTTCATCTCGGAGACGCACTTCTTAGGCCAGAACGCTTTACCGCCGGCTTTTTAATCTATATACAATCGCTATTGACGTCAGAAGACATTTGGACAACGCAGCCAATGAATCTGTTCAGCTTCTCCAGCGCCCCATCGTTTCTTGATAGCGACCCAGAAACCGCAGCCGAAGTCAGCCCAATTCTTGCCGAGAACTTTGCCGTTCCAGAATATGGCCTATTGTGCGATCATGACGATCATCGGAGCTGGGCCGAGATGCGCGACTTAGTCCCCGGTGGCTGGACCGTCGTGGTGTCGCTTGAAACTCACAGCACCTCTCGTGCTCTACAATCTCCGTATGAAATCCACTGCATCCGATACGCGTTTATTCGCGCACGTCAGCAGTGTATAGTGGTCGATAGCCCTCCAATAATACCTCCGGGCCCGGAAGAACTTGAGGTAACTGGGCTGAAAGACTTCCTAAGTTGCACCGCACCCGAGGTAGCCCATGCCACTGTTGATCGCCGCATACAGGAAGTGGCCGAGAGAATAGCCAAAATCCCTTACGAAGGATCTCTGCCTCTTAAAGATCGTATATCAGTATTATCCCAAGAAGATGCGGCAGAAATTCTTCTAAACTTTCTCGAAGATGCTGGGAAAAACAAGAGGGTCCTTCGTGCAGCAAAGGACGAAGACCCCAAAAGTGAGTCTCCCCTAGTTTGGCCACCTCGAAAATGCAGCAGAGTACCAAACATTTAACCTATCTCACAGAACAAAACTAGTCTCCAGAACTTCTCGCGGATCAGGTTGATGCCGGCCAAACAGAAGGCAGTGCCTCTTCATAGCCTTAGCTGCAATATACTGAAACCCAAATGGATTTTTTTTATTATAGATTACACTGCTTAACGTGTAGATATATGTGCTTGTAGGTATGCTGCTGTAAGTTTTATACGTAGTTGGTGGCTTCGCTGCTTAAACGACCGAATTGTAAAGTTGGCTGTAATTTGTAACAATATGCGTGTTACGGCCGCGCCACATATATCCCAGTCACTAAACTGCACAGACTATAATACTCTGCTTTTCTTGGCATAATTCAGTCTTAGAATCCCTTGTATGATTTATACATATACGAATTAGCATTCAAATTTATATGTGGTGTAATTATATGTCTTGTGAGGGCGAGATGCCGTATCTCTCTCCTTCGCTTCACCCACGGTTGAATCCAACGATTACTTCTTACCACTTCCTCTAACTATTCTGGGCAAATGTGGCTCAGCCTCATCAAGCATAGCTTCAATAGCCTGATTGTCACGGCCGGCTAACCCGTTGGTGGCCCCAGACAAATCTGTACCGAACCACCACCGAACACATCCATAGTCAGGGTTCTCTTCTATAAACGCGCCACCATAAGTGTCGTCTACAGCCTCGTTGTCGCATTTAATAATTATAGCTTGAAAAGTTACCATGCACGCATCTCTAAGGGGAACATCTTGTCGTGGTGCGCACCCGGTCTGGTCTTTAGCCCATGATACGGAGGCAAAAATGAGGGCGTCTTCCACATCGAAGATTGGGTCGATGGGTGGTAATACATCCCCAGTATTACAGACTTTGGTGACGAGTTGTGTGCCAACATTCATATCAATATTTTGATAGTGCCCCTCATCAATGTGATCGCGGAAGCAGTAAAAGCTGGCTTTGCCAGGCAAAAGGGTTGGGAGGGGAGGGGGCGTGTACGCAGGCGGCGAAGTTGGCGGAGTAGTGGTGGTTGTAGTGGTGCTAGGACCGATGGTAGTTGGCGTGGCTGTAGCATCCTGAGAGTTCGGGTCCTTGGGGTCACGGAAGCCTGGCGGGTCTCCCGTGGGCTGGGGTGAGCACCAATATCCAGAGCAGAGGACGCCGCCGCACGAGCCGGCACAGGTTGGGCCAACCGTCGGACCTGTTGTAACGCCTATGGTGACGCCGCCTCCGCCATCTGGCGGCAGAACACAAGCGCCGCCCCCATCTTGGCGTTCAAAAATGGTGTTGTTACTGCCCGTCAACCCTCTCGCAGCTATTGCGGGGTTGTCGCAGTATGTAGGAGGCATGTATTCCGTGATATCATCCGGCAAGTTTGGGCAGTCGTTTTCAGGATCGTCATCCTTTGGTACCAGGCAATTTATGTTTTTAATCATGCCATTCCAGACCAGAGGAACTGTCCTGCCTAAGCCCTTTGGTCTCGCTGGTTTTGTTCTAACAATAGGGCGTTCAAGCGCAAGGATCATGGCCTTAACCGCTGCTGGGCCAGCTGAGTTTGGTTGATTCACTAGACAAAGACAATGGGTCAGCAACAAGCTCGCCATAGATCGGTTCTTCAGTGGGTATGATAGCCAAGAAGTTTGCACACTGAGAGCCTTTGCAATAAGGTGAAAAAATGGGCACGGAGACTTACTTTGATCGTGCCATCTAGACGGCAATTGCTTGAGGTAGGCAGCAACTCCCGCTACTTGCGGTGCAGCAAAAGAAGTGCCCGAATCAGCCTCATAAGGAAAACTTGCTGTGGGGTCTTTAGGTGTATAAATAATATGCCCTGCCGCGTATGTGGTCACGAATGATGCCGTCTGCGAAAACTCGTTTTCAGTGCCAAACTTGGTGGCGGAGCCAACGACAATCATATTAGGGAGGTATCCCAAATCATTCGGGTCATTAGGGTCTTGATACGACCTCTTATACGGATTGTTCGGATCCGGATCTGCAAAAAGCTGGGGGTAGGTGTCGACAGCCTTGCGGCCCGGCAGCCTGCCATAGTTCCCCGCTGCAACCACTATAGTAACGCCCGCCCTGTCCATCTGCTTGAGGATGTCATAAAAGACTTTAATAAAGTTCGCACTCCAGAATGAATGCACGGATCCAAAGGACATGCTTATAACCGAAGTTGCAGGCGTTCTGGGCGCTGTGTTCATACTGTCCCAAGCGCTTATAAGATCTTCTAAAAGCCAATCTCGGGGCTCTATGTCGTATGTGTCATCAGGACTATCCTTGTTTGTAGTTGGAGGTTGATGGCCAGAATAGACAACATGGCACTTCTTACAGACCCCTAGTTGTGTACCACTTATGGCGGCTGCCACGGCAGAGCCGTGATGCCTCAATCTGTCTTCTGAGGCCGGTACGTAGCCATATCTACTCTGTGGCTGCATCTTTGTCGGCGTGTTTCCGACAAACTCGGGATGGTCAGTCCAGATATCACCATCTCCAGGGGTGTAAACTGTGATTCCCTCTCCGGCGGAGTCGTCGTAGTAATATTGGAACAAGCTACCAGACTTAGAGCCACTCTCTACTGTGTTACTAAAATCTTTATTGGGAGGCAGTGATATAAAGGCAGTGTTCCATAACTCCGAGCCAGTGGCTACCGCTGCCCTTGCCCAGGGTCGGCGTTTTTCCGGCTTAGTAAGTTCCACTCTAGAGACGTTGTGTAAAACATCAGATGAACTCTCAGGGCCAACGGCCACAGGTGGGACCTCTACTCGACGTTTTTCGAAGTTGGCTTTAGGTGGCCGGGGACTATTGTGGTTGAATTCGGTGTAATAGTATGCTTCGGCGAGGTCAAATGTTTCAATTTCACTTTTAATGGACTCAGGAAGTGTCGCTACCCAATAGTACGCGACGTAATTATCGGGGTGGCCGGCTCCAATAGTCTGGTAAACTAGGCTTTCCCTCTGGAGTGCACTAGAGACCCCTCCGGCGTCCCTGGGATCGTGGGGATATACGATAGCACCTAGGTTTACACAATTTTCATCGCGCCTCTGAAGTGGAGAAGGGTCTTCGTCAGCGGCCTCAGCGCCGGATCGTCGGACTTTGACTGAACTACTTGCGGTTGGGGTGCAGACAGCAACGGAAGTCGTCTTTGAAGTGATCTCCGAGTAGCTCACGTCACAGCCGTAGACGGGTTCACAATCTGAAATTGTCGACGTAGCCGTCGTTGACGTGGTCCCATCAGTTGTCGTGACTAGGTAGGTAACTGTTGTTGAACATATCGATGCGGTCTCTGTCTTGCAAGATTCGTCTGGTGGCTCCGATGAGTATGTAGGCTGATTATCGGGCCCGATGGTGATCTCAGGCCAGGGCGGCAGGGAGCCCTCCAACGTAAATCCTGGTGGCCACTGAATTGGCGGGGGCGGACCCGGTGGATATATTCCTGGGGGAAAGGACCAAAACCAGCCACCTATGTGGATCTTATCGTGAGAGATGCAGATGAAGAAGAACCACAACGTACAAGGCTGCTTTGAGCCGCCGCCGGTTGGCTCCGGCTTGGTGACGGTGGTGGTGATCGGGTAAATAATTCCAGGGGGCCAGGTTGTCCAGACTGGTAGTACAGTATTCGAAGTTGTCGTCGGCGCTGTGGTTGTTGGTGGTGCCGTCCAGCTCGTAATTAGGCTGCAGTCTACCCACACCAGTCCAGTTGTCGCGCTTAAGAATGTGAAAACCTTGGTGGTTGGGCAGTTGAATCCTATGGCAATTGTCGTCAACGTCGAACAGTCGGTCACGAACGTTACCGCCGGCGTTGCAAGTACAATCTCGGTATCGGGCGGACACGTTATAGTCGACGCTGGTATGGTAGCCGGGAAGGTCACAGTGGTGACTGTTGAACCTGATACTGTCACAGTTGACGTGACGCCCTGGTAGTAGGTACTACTGCCAGTGTTGCCGGGGTCAGGGCTAACATAGGAGTCTGTGGGGCCTCCAAGAATCTGTGGCCACGGTGGTAGAGGGAGGACGCGCGAAGTCGTCCCTCCATCTCCATCAGGCACGCTGATAGTGACGTCCGGGACATTGATACTGGGCGAAGCAACAACATCTGTTTGGCCTGATGTGATGTTATAGTTGGAGTAGCCCATGGCGCTAATGGTGAAGCCAGTTACCGTGATAACAGTCGTAGTTACAGTAGTCACAAATGTCACCGTAACCATGCCACCGAGTGTTATCGTGCTAGTGTGACCATACTCAACTGAGGTTTCGTATGTTATATCCGTTACGGTAGCTGAGGATACCAACGGGCTAGTCGGAAAGACAAGGAGGCAGGACGAATGGGTGCATGAAACAGTCGGGGAACTCCAAATCTCTGTTCCAACATATACAGTATCGACATTATCCTGGCCGGGAAGTGGAAGCCAGATGCTGTCCTCGGTAGTAAATCCACTCTGGTTTGTGTCATTCTGAAACACTACAGTGTTGTCGACGCCAACGGCGATTTCTGAGATAGCCACTGTGTACAAATTGAAAATAACCACGCCGGTCGATCCAGTCACCTCTAGCACACGCTGCTGGCAGTTGAAGGTGTCGACACAGTCCTGATAGTATTCCTGGAAAAAGCTGTATAGTCCTGCACCATGGATGGTGACGGAGCTTGAGTCTACAACGCGTAGACCCCATGAGGCAGCACAAGCAGTATCGCCATGACATTTGCTGAAATCGGGATCGTTAGGAAAACTTTTAGCTATGTCAGTGTTGAATGGTGCGGGAGCAATAGGATTAGGCTGGTAATAAGGTGTCTCGGTTTGGATATGTCCCATGTATATGTCCTTTGCCCCGCTCACCTGGTAGTTGTACATGACGGAGTGCTCAGAGCTCGTACCGTAGAACCACGAGGGGCCTTGTGACTCAATGAGCATGCCACGAGCACCATAGACGCTGATTTGGTTCGCCGTCTTATCGAACTGGTCGTACATATTCTCATCATTGTCATGATCAGCCACCCATGCCCAAACATTCTCAAAGTAGCCCGAGGCTTGCTTTGTAACGTGAAACATGAGCGATGCAGCAATACACTGTTCATTAAAGCTAAATTTGGGGCAGTCGGCGATGCCTAGATCAGTACCGTCGGCGCCGCCGACCCGGAAGTGAGAGTCCCACATAGCAGCAGCGCCCTGGGTGACAGCGGCTGTGTTCCACTCCATGAGAATAGCGCCGGCAGTGTTGCCGCGGACGCTAAAAAGCATCTCAACAATCTCCACGGAGCCTACCTCACCGGCGTTGCCCACTTGTACCATAACCTTTGGGTTAGACATGTCGGAGAAGTAGTATCCAGACCCCTGGATCTGGGACCAGCTAGATCCCTGGACCCGCGACCCCGTGGGAATTAAGATAGTGCCGCCAACCTGGTATATTCCGGCAGGGAAGTACGCAATTAAATCCGAGGACGAGGCTTTTTGAAGGAAAGAGTTGATGCAAGACGTCTGATCGCCCGTGCCATCGTTTGTGCAGCCTCCATCTGTGGTGGCCACCGAGAACTTGTCGACGCCAAAGGACTCGTACTGAGGACGGGATTGCACAAAAAGCCGGCCGTCCTCTGATAGTAACCCATTGGCCTTGGGAGGCACCGTCTTATCGCCAGTCACGTCCGTGCCTACAGAGCCATTATATGCCCTACCCGTGGTCCATACACCGATGGTGTCAGATGCCGTGAGCAGCGTATCGCCATTCTCAACCTGAACAACCTTGTCGACATTGGTGATATCAACGTTGTCAAGGACAATGTTGGGAGAATTGGCTATGCCACTAGTCAAAATTCCCACGGGCACGTTGCTAATAGCACTGTCGATGATGGAAACGGATCCAATGCCCTGGCCGGTATTACCGCCTACACCACTGATGTTGAATCCAATAGCACCACCACTGATCTCAACGCCTTGCCAGGTCCAGCCCCAGTCCCAGACCATCTGAACAGCCGTCAGACAGTCATTGAACTTCACGTTGCGCGCCGTGTACTGCTGGGAGCCGGCACGCCATCCAATGTTGCCGCCGTTGAAAGTTAGATCAGAGACAAAGCCGCCGCTACCATTCTCACTGAATATGCCGACAGCTGTAGTATCATCGCTTGATGTAGCCTTGGGCATGTTAAAGACAAGATTTTGTAGCGACGTTGCCTGGGCCACTTGCCAGTGAATGCCCGTCGGTACGAGCGGCTGGCCGTTGTTATCCGTAGCCATGGGCATGAGCGTCATATCGAAGATAAAGTTACGAATCTGCCTTAAAAACTGATTCTGGTTCACATACCACTCCTCTCCCGAGCCGCCGGGTATGTATGGGTCTGTATCGAAAAGCGCTATTCCCGAGAAGTTAGAGCAGCCTTGGATCGTAGGTGGGTTGAGAGCGTCGCCGATGAACTGCGTGTAGTATAGCTGGATGATGGGCGTGCATATCCGGTACGTTCCAGGTGGAAAGTAGATGATGGCACCTTGCTTAAAGGTGTTGCCGCACTTCTCACCGCACCTGTCGCCGTCTGAGACGGCCGCATTAATGGCTTCGGAGGCATCAGTGGTACCTGTGCAATCAGCTCCATAGTCGGACACGATGTTCCGGTAGAACTTGTAGTCTGACCCAGCCAAGGGTGCCTATTGCTAAAGTTAATTCAAGCCGTTATATAATCTCAATGTTGCTCTAGAGAATCATTTACTCACGCTACCCAGGGGACCGAGCTGCGTCAGCCAATATGAGCTTGTGCCATCGCACGTGGCAGCGGCGACTTTGTTAGAAGTTATGCTTGAATTAGCCTGCGTCAAGTTGGATTTGAAGCCGCTGCGAATAATCTTGTTGGCTTTTAGATTGGACATGTACTTGTCGAGGCTACCAGAATAGGGCCATGAAGGGCCATTTTGCTTTCCTAGTACATAAAAGTGAGAAGGCGCACAATGTAAAATCCGCAAAGTGAAAGAAGAATATTAGACAAAAACTTAAAGGGGGAAAAAAGATGATGAGTGGAGTAAAGTTGCAATGAGTAACAGTAAAGGTAATGATAATCGTGAGGGCGTGGGAATGAGAACATGTAGAATAGGCGCTGTAAACAGTAACGGATGTGATAACTCGGGGAAGTAAACTGACAGTAACAAACCTTTGTCTGGAGCTACATGATAGTAATTGTCTGTATTATCGACCATGTAAGGTGCATTGGGCTGTCGAGGGAGTTAGTATTGATCCGATCTGCCAATCTATCATTGCCAGTCATACCTGTGGCCCATAGAATGGAACAGTGGGATACTTTGGACTGGAGTAGTTAAACACCGCTGAGATGGAGAGGCATTGAAGTAGTAGTAGCACCAGCGTAAAGGCGCTCTTATTAACTGCCATATTGTATGTCAAAGCAGAGACGTTGTAGTCTCAAGGATGGCGGTGGTGGCAACTGATGGGGAGCCAAATAAGCCACGGCTCTGTGCAGCGCCTGCATATATATGGGCTGTGCCCGTAGCCGGCTGAGTCCGACAAGTTAACAGTTTGGGGGCCCCTGAAATTTGAAATGAAGAAAATATTATTCGGAGAATGAACCCTGATGAACTCGTGCTTCCGAACTTCCGTCGGTCACCCAGGATTATAACTTGCATGAACACCCTAGTATGCAATGATTAGAAGAGGTCAGTGTCTGGTAATCCAATAATTCCAAATATTCAAAGGATTCAAATATGCTGGTCAGATCACACCTACCGCACATGACCATAGTGGTGTTCTATCCCTCGTCTAAGCAGCTAATCACTTGCTATGCAACGCAAAAGTTTGCAGGATGCCAGGCTATTGAAATACCATTAACGTGATTAGGATACGAAAGATGGATGCCTGGTCATCTTCCTTGCGCTTCCGTTGACGACTACAAATAGCGCCGTGAACCAAAGAAAATAGAGACCTTTTATCTCATCAAGATCTTCTTGTCGTTGTCTCACATCTCACCACCTCCAGTGCGTCTGCAGCCACTATATCTTTGAAACACAACTCTGATCCATCTGATACTCCTGAACTGCAAACGCCATACTTTGTATCGCTCGATATCACATATTGCACTTTATCAAGATGTTCTCGTCACGCCTAGTATCTCTCGCCGCCATCATACTCTTGGCCAGCCGCGCCGCAGCGGATTGTTTCGATCCCGAGCCTCCCGTTTTGACGTGCTACACCGAGCCCGACGGAGTGCCCCAAGACGTCTCTGTCGCGGACATTACCTACGTCGCCGGCTACCTCCGATCCTACGGAGCCCAGACCAAAGCCGGCCGCCAGTTTACCCAGACGGCGGCAGATGCACCCAACTGCGACGAATGGACGCTCTATCAGCACGGCACCGTGCTCGCCCTCGCCAAGCACATCGACAGCAGCCTCAACTCGAGCGTGCTATTTGCCGACATCGCCAACACTATTGACGGCGGCGCTAGCGCCACGCCTGAGCAACAGCTCGAGGCCATCATCGGGTGTGCCACGAACGGCGGCTCGTTCGGCGTCCAGTACAACGCGACCAACCCACAGTACAACACTGCCGATTATCTCGCCAATGACTATACCCCTGATGGAATTATAGTCAAGATTGTCACCGCCCCAGTCTAGAACAGAAAATAAGATGGCTTTGCGCTTCTGGTTGGATGGAATCTGGTAACAAGTTAGGCCATTGAACTGAGACAACATCAGCATCCTGTCAGGGTGTAGAGTGCATAGTATTTCGGCAGTCATATCAAGCTAAGCTACCTGCGCTTTAATAATATGATTTGCCGATTATAAGAGCTTATATGGTTGCATCTAATATCTTGCATGTGAATTGCGTTTGTTGGTTCATTAGTTCCGTCTTGTAAGCTGGGAAAATGTTCTGTCCAATGACCTAGGGATGCTTACAGCCTATATGTATGTAACATTAAGTTCCTGTTGGAATAAGTGATATTGTCAGCTACTGTACATCGTTTAAAAGGGCCATCGGCATGCTTACCCTTATCAGTTGGTGAAGATGTATGTTGAATCCTAATGGTTCTACTATTTGAGCGAATCAAAGTCCATAGTAACCCATCCAGACATGTGACCGAGCAATGTCGTACTCTGTTATGCAAGGATTGCCAGAACCAACAGCAAGACGGCAAGGACGGCAAGAACGCATAAGCTACAGTACTGTACATCGACAGCTCGGGTGGTCCCGT
This sequence comes from Pseudogymnoascus sp. VKM F-4516 (FW-969), assembly GCA_000750815.1. Lineage (NCBI taxonomy): Eukaryota > Fungi > Ascomycota > Leotiomycetes > Thelebolales > Thelebolaceae > Pseudogymnoascus > Pseudogymnoascus sp. VKM F-4516 (FW-969). The sequence continues at coordinate 524 of JPJZ01001595.1, read as the reverse complement.
TTATAGGTCGATGCATTGATGCAGATGTATTAAACTCCGAGTTTAAGAGGTGGTGGCGCCGACAACATCCACTTGCAAGGCTGCGCTTACTTACTCAGTGCGCCACTCCGACGGCCTCTCGCAGCATCTTCGGGTTCCTGGTATTCCTCAATTTTGCCGAGGGGAGAGGCATGTATTTGCCCGATTTCCATCTTGGCAAGGTTGTCCTTGTTCTGCGACACAAAGGGCTGCGCAGATTCTGTCTGGCCGATTCAATAGCATCGCTTCTTAGCCTGACTATGCTCTCTTTGCACCGAATCGGAGGCGCGGCACCGTAACAATCACAGTACCACAATAAGTATAGGATAGGAAGATTAACACGAACTCAATCTGAGCGGATAAGGCTGCGTCCACTGATCTATTGTATCGCTGCATGCACTATCGCTGCTGCTTCTCCCCCTTTCCGCGCCACCACCCTCACACCCCCCTCCCAAATCTCTACTTCCTCCCTCCCACCCGGGCCCCACGCAGAAAATACTACCTTC
>JPJZ01001594.1:0-53166 GCA_000750815.1 Pseudogymnoascus sp. VKM F-4516 (FW-969) | reverse complement strand
CCCCCAAACAACCTCATCCCCGCCACCCTCTCCCTCACCCCCTCCAACCCCTCCCTAACCTCCCTAACCCGCTCATCCAATCTCCCCCTCCTCTCCTCACACGCCCTACACACCCTGCGCACTTTATACGTCGTCAACGGATGCGTCATCGTGCGACAGCATCTGTCATTCACATACTCCGGTGTGGACGATGAGGAGGAGGAGGAACTGTCTGGAGATGGAGTTGGGGATGGGGACGAGAGAGCGAGGGCTGTGGGGCAGGGCCGCATGATCTCGAGGTCGTAGATGTGGTTGCAGAGGATGAAGTGGAGGCGCCGGTGGTAGCACATGGTTTGTGGGTGGCTGTGTGATGTGCTGGGCGGTGGATTGGGGATGAGGATGGGCTGGTGGGATGGCCTACCTGATATGCGTGTTGCGGGTTACTTACTGGAAAGTGAAGTTACTGGATCCGGGGGGAAGGTAGGAGTTGTTTCTCTTGTCTTTTCTTTCTATCCCTTCTTTCTCGGTGAAATCGGCGATACTGGGAAGAAGTAATACGGGAGAGGGGGGTTTTATGTGGGAGAGTAGGATTCATTGTCTGTTCCGGGGAAACTGATACCTTTCGCGTTGTGCACGGTGCGGATGCCGGTGATGGACAGGAAGAATGATCGAGAGTATTCTCCGTCCTCTTTGTTTCGTTTCTTGCGCTGATCTGACAAGAGTTCATTGTTTCCTTTCTGCAGTTGCTTTCCGGGCTCCTTTGTTCAATTATGGCCGATCGGAGTATCCAAGTCGTGTTGAGATTCATCTGTTTCAGTGAACTCGTAGGAAATCATAGTAGATAAGGAGAAAAGGCAGTGTCCAGTATCTCGACGAGAATTTATGGGAACCACAGCCACAATTGAGAGCATCGTTCACGAGAAACACAAACGGGGTAGTTGGTAATATCAGTTAACCCACGAGCAGTATATACCAACGGTGCTTCCCAGACCAACCATCGCATCATTGGACTCGGATCTCTGATGCAGGCAGTTCATCCACCCTCCTCCCGTGCCAGGTATGATGCGGATAAACCCCCCATCGCTCCTTCTCCATCGTTCCTTCTCTATCCTTCCTTCCTCGTCGCTCCTTCTCCGTCAATCCTTCTCCATCGTTCTTTCCATTTCATCCACTCTTCATTGCCCGTTCCCCATTGCCTTTTCCATTTCGCTCCTTCCCACAACCCTCATCCCCATCGCCTTTTCCAAATTGTATCTTGTAATCACCTGTTTGTTTGTAATCTTTGCCGGTCTCTTGCCATCACTCTCTGCTCCGTTGAACCTTCTCTTCTGTGGCTTGCTCGCCGTGATGATGAAGGCTTCCCAGAATAACAGCGCCAGCTCATTATCCAACTTGCCAACGAACTTCTTGTCGACTGCTTCTGTTTTTTGCTGTGTAATAGAGGCAGCTTTCATTGGTACATTGGTTTTGTGATAACTGTATCTCCATTTCGCCCTCCTCGCCATTATTTCCCTCGTTACAAGAAGCAGAAAAAACCTCCCTCAGCGCCTTTCTGTGAATAGTAGACTCCCAGCCCAAACAATTTCATCCATTGCTGATTATTTGCCCGACCGCGTTATACCTGCTTTAATCAAACTGCCAACTTGTGCGCTTTGTAACGTTAGCTATCCATTTTCTCTATTAGTGAATGAGCACTTTACTGTATTGTTTTGTCACCCCACGACCAGCGAGACCTTCCGCCAACATAACTCCAGACGAAGTCCAGAATCCCGAAGAGGACAATGAGAACTCCATAAATATAAAGTAGCATGAAAAAAGCGGATTCCATTGCGAAAAGGGCGTACTCGATTATTTCGCGCCATGTTTGATATTTCGCGGCCTTCAGCTCTTCCCTAACAATCTCCCGAAATGCGTCCCGGCCTTTATCTTCTGAGGCCTTTATTTCCTCTCGAATTGCCGCAAGGTTTGCTTCTCCTCTTTCATTGATCATTGCTTGGATTTTGTCGACATCTTTATCGCTCAGATCAGCACACCGACAAAGGATCGCCGCCTGGTGGTCGTCGATTTGTGTCGCCATATCTGTTGTTGACGCCATGTTGATTGAGTTGTTTCTTGGGCGTTGCATCTTGCGCCCGCAATTCATGATGGTTGTAGATTCTTTTGGCATTTTTTTTTTCTGCGAGGAAGGTGCGACTTTACAGTGAAGTTGTTGTAGGAAACCGCGCGACAGGATATACTCGAACCTTTAGTCAGGTGATGTTTGAGCCAGACAGTGCTCCCATTATCTCCTGACATGGTCGATCGCTGGAGCAATATTCTGCCTCTCGGAGTGAATCCGTTAATTCAACAGGAATCAACCAGAGTCATGCCACTATTTTCGAATGGTAGCTCGCAAAACATCCGCATCATCAACAGTACTCCGTCGGCCACTGCGACGCCTTTCGGGATCATACCTAGATGAAATGAACCAGCATCAATGAGCGCATCCTATGTCTCGCCTCTTTCGGGGATAGGACACCCTGCAAGTGTTTCATCGTATTCGTCCATCTCCCACTGCATGGCTGTAAAAGGTACAGCTTCCGCAGCGTCGTCGTCGAGAGGACTATTGTGGTCTGAGAAAAACCGAAGGTAATCGAGGGCGGCCTTGGCCATTTTGCTGTTGATGTCAGTCAGATATGCGCGAAACAGAGACTATAAAACTGACCTGGGAGAAGTAATATCGCGATATGAATCTGTGATGATTTAGTTTGTGTTGGTATATTTAAAAGTTGGTACGTGTTAATAAATAAAGGTGAATTCATATGGAAGATGCTGCGCGTAACTTACAATCAATCTGTGTGGATTTCACCACCATGAGGCATGATTTGTTCGCAAAGTAACTGCAAGAAGATACTATAAACGGAATGTCAGTGAGTGAAATCGCGTTCTTGAAGTAGGTAACTTACGAGCACTTGTGTATCGCGGTAGAGAGATTGCAGCCGTGTTGTGGTAAAAGAGTAAAGGCTTTGAGAGTGTTCGTATTGAGCATAAACTATATTGAACAACTCCCCAAGAGGGTTTGGGCACCTAGAATTTTAAGAAAGGAAAGGAAGAGAATAGTTGTAATGGGTTGAGGAAAGACAGAAGAGTTGGGGTAAATAAGTTGTCCGTGAATGTTGTGGTTAAGACGGGACACGCTAAATTCACTTTGATATGAGTGAGAGAAAGTTGACAACAGCAAATTGAAAGGTACAAAGAGTACCTCTGAGGCTGCTAAAAAGCATCTGCCAAAAAATGTAGCCTGTAGTTCCATCATCTCGCCAAATCCACCAAAATTAACCCAGCACTCGCGGGTGAGGAGCTGTTCTCTCAGTGATCAGGCGGCAGAGGGCGGTCGTCTGTTTATAGCACCATGTATGATGCACGGCGCCTGCGCTTCCACATTGCTACTGCAGGAAGAATCAGTGCCGACAGGGCCATTGTTTGGGCTATATTGGAAACTATAGTGAATTAATTGCTTCTTTAAGTATACAAATGTATAAATTTATGGTGGTATCTTGTTTAAAACCCAAACTAAAAACAATCAATGTAAGAAATTATAATAATTATCACCCGCAAAAAAAAACCCAATTTTAGTAAACATTTGACATTCACACATAAAATTGAATATAGCTACTGTAAAGTATGTAACGCAAAATAAATCGTACCCATTTTGCTCATCTATATACAGTCATTCCTAGTGCCACCTATTTCTTCAGCGTCAACAACGCCGGTCTGTAAGGCAGCAGGCCGTAATCAGTATCAGAGCCGACAGCACGTCCTTGGTAAAGCAGCTGCAGGTTGCACGGATCAATGGTAAAGGTCTGATCAGGGTTACTGCGGATGATATCACCGTGGCTAATGTCGTTGGACCAAGTAGCGCCGCTGTTGGCCTTACCGGCGAATGGGTTACTCTCGCTCGCTGCCTGTGGGGTCCATGAGCCACCGAGGCTGGTAGCCGTGAACGAGCGGAAGTATCTGCCGTTCGCTCCAATAGCCTCAACGATCATGAGGTATTTCTTCTGCCCCTTCACGGTGTAGACCTGGACGGCTTCAAACAGGTTATTGGTCGAGTCAGACATGATTACCGTCGACGAAGAGCCGAAGCTGCCTGGGAAGTTTCCAATGGGCATGCTGGCGCGGTAGATCTTGCCATTATCTCCGCAGAAGAAGAGGTACATGTTGGTGTCGTCTCCGATGACCGTCTGGTCAATGACGCCAGTGCTGGAGCCGCTGATAGTTCCGGTGAAGAGCGTCTGTGCCGCGGACCACCCGTTCGCGTTCGAAGGGTCGCTCGAGGTCTTGTAGGAGAAGGCCGTTGGGCCCCATTGGTATGCGAGGACCCAAATGTTCTTTGGCGCGAACTGGAAGAGAGTGGGCGCAACGGTGTAGCCGCTCATTGTGTTTTGGCTAGCAGAGGCCATGTTAGACCAGTCCGAGAAGAGGCCAAAGTTCATGGAGCCCCAGGTCGACCCTGTGTCGTGGAACGTCGCATAAACGAGATGCTGTCCATTGTAGGGGACGGCAGTGAAGTCCTTGAGCGAGGCCCATCCTGACTTTGGCTGTGCCAGCGCGTTGGTCGATGTCCACTTGTACGTCGACGGAAGGTCACATGTTGCTCCCGGTGCAGACGAAGTCGCAACTCCAGTCGCCGGGGGCGTGACCGCGGTTGTTGCTCCCCCTCCACCTCCAGTGCACGGAATGCATTGGGAATACCATGCGTTCGAGAAGGTGCAGCATGAGCCGGAAGCGCACGTAGTTGCACCAGTCCATCCGGTTCCACCGCCTAAGACGATTAGCTTCTGTGTGTTCAGATGTGATAGATCCTCTTACATTGACCCCAGACTGCAGCCTGGCCAGATACGAGTGGCAGCGCCACGAACAAGACAGCAGCAGCGTAAATCATGATGGCAGATGACTGATACAGAGCTTGAAAATGATCTACAATCGAGACCATAGTCATCTATATATCATATTTTTGAGACCCACCGGGCAATATAGATTTCACTCATCCGCATTGAACGACAATAGGCTAAGAATTGAAGATCCATTGTTCTAGAAGAGCGGAGGCTGTCATACCGCGTTTGGGGCAGTAAAAACCTCTATTTTCGTTAACTAGCATGTGCATTTCGGCACCTCGAGCAATATGACTATGATTATTAAATTTGAATTTGACCAATAGCTAACGCACTTTATGGTTCAAAGGTTATGTTTGCGGGGTTGTGGTGCAGTAAAGCTGCGAAGTTTATTATAACCTTTCCCCGCATTCCTCGTCAATCGTAAATATCCTTGTCTATGGCCCCCCCGGAGTGTGGTCTCCCAATCAAACACCAATTACCCGGCCCGGAAAGGCAACCGATGTGCCCAACAAGTGCCGACACATGATGCTGCTGTGAGGTTACTGTGAGGTGTGATGGACATGTTGATTGATGCATAAATATTCCCGTCAATGTTTGTTTGCATGCCCCTTTAACCGCACTATGAGAACGGTGTGGGTTGGAGATAAAGGGAGTCAAACATTGAAGGCTATTTATTTATCATCCCGTTCCCCTCATACTTTGTGGGCTTGAGGAGGAGGGAGCGGCAGACGGCGAACGGCACCGGCCCTTTGCTTCGGCCGTATTTCAGGAAAAGGGATACAAATGCTTGGCATTACTTGGCACTGCGGCTGTTGTCTCGAGATTGCCGCGAACCACGTGCCAGTCACGACATGCTGGCACGCGGTATAATCACGTGGTGTTATCACGTGAGAAGTCTATTTTTGACTCTTAAGCTTCTTTCCGTCTTGACCCTTAACCACCGCGTCGGAAAGCGCGGAAGGTTGTGGCGCAGGCAAATTCCGGGTGAGGAAGAGTACAGTGCTTTTATTGGTAATGCCACTTTTGACTGCCCTGCTCTTTTCTACTTTAGTATACGAGTAGGGGTCACTACTGGGGTCTTACACAGCACTACACAACACTACGCAGCACAGGCTCAACCTAGTGCTGACATCAGCTAGCCGAATTCGGTTAGAACAGGGCTGATGTTGACTGCCCGTCCCGGTCCTGAATCCTACCCGCTTGTCAGCACCAAAACTGGCGAATCATCTATCGCAATAGACCGCTGGCGCGATAGTATTTGAAGCAGATCAAACAGATGAAGCAGTGATCCTCGTACGCCACTGCCCCCGTCTGCCCGCTCAAACCAGTGATGTATCAGCTCATTAAAGCGCTGAAATTAGCGACATTAGCGACATTAAAAATGGCAATTGTCGACATTAACATAGCCACAGCTCACTGTGCTCGTACTGTATCTCCAGCATCCCTCTAGGATCCCTCTGCCTCCCCCCACAGTGTCAGACAAGCATGCCCGGAAGGAAGCTTGGCATCCGTCAGCTTCTGGGGGCCAATGGCTTCAAGGCCTAGCGTAAGCGCCAACTCCTGAAGGCCCATTTCCTGGCAGATTAGAAAGGTCTCGTCCTTTTTCCATTCTGCGTTGTGTTTCCTTTCTGCTCTGTTCGGTCTGGTCGTCACGATCTTGTAACGATCTCGATAGCGACGATGAAGTCGGTTATCAGCATCTCGCTATTGGCGCTTGCTCAGCTGTCGGCTGTCGAGGCTGTCGCAACTTTTCTCCCTCCGGGATTTAATGGGTGGTGGTGGCAATCATGTAAGGCCAGGAGCCCAATTGCCACAATGTTTACCGTCTAACAGCTGCGTCCAGCGCTCACCGTAAAAGACCGCCTCTATATCGATGGCGGCGAGGTCTATTCACTCTCGAAAGGCGGGTTCTATGGACAAACCTACCTCATCGACCTGACGAAGTCTTGGACCACGTCCACCCTCACGGGAACCGGATACACGAGAGATAGCAGCATGGCCGCCGCTCGGCGCCCACAGCTCTTCTACGATGAGTCGCATGACACGGTTTACAGCCAAGCTGGTTCGGTCTACGGTTCACTCATGCGTCCCACAGAACTATTCTCATATGCGCCCCCCCAGGTTTGGGGGTTTAAGCCGGACGACAAACCCGATGGGACGGTGACCTGGACGGAAGAGTACTCCAAGGCGCTCTCGCCCGCAACCACATACCCCTACAAATCGAGCGTCGAGAACGCCCTCTGGGCCAGTTCCGAAAAGAAGCATTTCAGTCTCGGCGGTTCAATTGGCTTCCTTTTCAACAGCTCGGACACAGGCTCGCGCGGAGAGCTTTCGATGAACCAATTCCTCACCTATGACTACAAGACCCAAAAGTTTGAGAACAGGACGCATCCTGCGCATTACATCCAAGGCGAGGCACAGTATGTTCCGACGTATGGCGATGAGGGTGTCGTAGTCTTCTTTGCAGGCAAGACTCCTACCGACCGGAATGTGGCGGACGATAACATCGCCGACACGGGCATTATCCTGGTCTATGATATCGCCAACGATAAATTCTACAACCAGAGCGCTACGAACGCGCCGGCCGGAAGATTCAACCTGTGCTCTGTGGGAGCTAGCAATGCGGGTAATAACTCATATGAAATGTATGTCATGATTCCAAATCAATAAGCACTAGCTAACAGCCTCAGATTCATGTATGGCGGCACCACAGACAAGAACACCACCAACAACGCAGTCGAGATGAGCAAAGTGTTTATTCTCAGTCTGCCTTCCTTCCATTGGATTGAGGCCCCCGAGCCTGCTGACACCTGGCGCACAACCCACACCTGCGAAACCATTGCCCCGTCGACTATTGGCAAGTACAACAGGCGACAAATGATCTCTATCGGCGGCACAAAGAACCCAAGCCCTGATGGAGTAAGCGCTGTCGATGCTCAAGACCCTTGGGACTCTGGGATGAAAATCCTTGACCTGACAGCTCTGACATGGAGTGATGCATATGATTCCAGTGCGAAAGCATATGAGAGACCGGACGTCGTCAACAACTACTATGACAACAATGACGGATACCCCAAGGTCTGGGGCGACCCAGCATTAGAGGCCATCTTCAAAACCGACCGCTCTCTGAAGGTTACGGCGGGAACGCCCACAAACACGGCGACTACTCCGGGTTCCACCTCGCCTGGGACTGGGGCTGGCGGAGCCGATTCCGGGGACTCCGGTTCGGACACCACAACAAGCGGGAAGAAGTCCGTAAACACCGGTGCTATTGCTGGTGGTGTTGTTGGTGGTGTGGCTGGGCTAGCTCTCGTGGGGCTGGCAGCGTTCTTCTGGAGGAGGCGGACGGCTAAGAAGGACCAGCAGCAATATAGCGTTGCCGGAAACCCGCAACATCCCACTCAGGGCCCAACGGAAATGCCGGTGGGCTACACGGATCAACCGAAGGCAGAGCTGCCGGTCCAGGAGTTCTACAGGAGTGAGCTTCCTTGATACTCCACTGTATGAGTATCGGATTGGGTACACAAGAGGGTATCTAGCGAGGGGTAACGGCGCATTTACGAGTTTTAAATACTATTTAAACTTTTGGGTAGCTTTTGCATAAAGTTTATTTTTCTAGCCCTGGCATGTTATATAGTAATTTATATCTATTCGCATGTTAGAATTTCGGTGAACGGTGAAAATGTAGTGGAACCTCAGGATAAGGAGAATACATGTGAGACCAAGACATAGAGTTTCATGCCCAATAATCCTGATAGATACCACTAAACCAAGAGAATGCCTACAGGACTCATACCTCGAACTTGTGAAGAGTGGCATGGCCACGGACAATAGATCTTAGAATATAGTGTTCTCACTACCACACCAATGAGGGCTGCGTGAAGTTGATGGCGTCGTTATGCGGGGCGCGATTTCAATTTTCGAATTACATATTGGATAAGAACTAAAACCAAGCATTAGGGAGTAGGAATTTGAGATCACGAATGCAAAATCATGTCACAGATTGAAAAGTCAAATAATATTGTTCATAACAGAATTTCATTTGGTTCATGCAGTAATTTGGGTCCTAAACTTCATTGCACGTCTGTATTACTTACCGGCGACGATCGATGAAAAAACCATGATATACACCGGGGTTCCGAGGAGGTAAAAACAAACTATGAAAACACTAAACGCCACTGGCCACTAGCCAGAAACTTTGGGAGCCGTCCAACGCCACAGTAAAAACTTTTTTGGAATAGCCCTCAAGAAGCCCACAAGAAGCTCGATCCCATTCGAGATGCCTCCAGAACGGAGACATAGGAATGTTCGTCTCGACTTCGTAGTATTCAAAAGCCCACGTGTTCTGGTCAATGCCCACAAAAGCCAACTAGGAACAGCCGTCATTGTCATGTCAAAAGCCACTGGTGTCACTTCCGAAGAAGCTTAATCTCAAAGCCCACACCTCCCATGAGGGAGTAGAAGTCTAGAGCGGACAACCCACAAAGCCAACGAACCACAAGCCAACGTGTCAAAGTATCTCGAAAGGAGCCCTCAGTCTAGTGCGGCAATCATGTGCATCATCTCTTAGCAAACCGACATTTAGAAGGTCTGCTTCTTGCCAGCGAAGTCGCCGAAGCCGCCACGGTTGGTGCTGCCACCACGACCGCCGCCACGTCCACCGCGTCCACCACGGTCGCCGAAGCCACCGCGTCCACCGCCACGTCCACCACCGCGTCCGCCACGGTCACCGAAGCCACCGCGTCCACCACGGCCACCGCCACGGCCACCACCACGTCCACCACCGGCATCACGGTCTGGGCGGGGGGTAGCGTAGTCGAGACGGACTGGGCGTCCACCGACATCAGCACCCATCATGTTCTCCATGGCGTTCTTGGCATCCTCAACCGAAGAGAAGGTGATGTATCCGAAGCCCTTGGGGTTGCCAGAGTCCCTGATAGAATGTTAATGGGAAGTTCTGTGATTGGTGTAGATGATAAAACTTACATATCAGTTGGGAGTCTGACGTTCACGACAGTGCCGTGGACACCGAAAGCCTCGCCGAGCATGTCCTCGTTGGCCTCGAAAGAGATGTTACCGACGAAAAGGGTGTCGGACTCTGGGTTCTTGGCGTCACCGTAGGTCTGGGCGCGGGCGTTGGCGCGGTCCTTTGGTGCGGCGTTGTCACGGGGAGTGGAGAAGTCAACGTTGGCCTCGCGACCATCGATGAGAGCACCCTTCTTGGCCTTGAGGGCAGCGGCAGCATCGGCAGAGTTGGAGAACTCAACGTAACCGAAACCCTTGGAGCGGCCAGACTCACGGTCGGAGATGACGCGAGCGCCAGTGATCTCTCCGAACTCCTCAAACTCGCGGTACAACCACTCGTCATCAATGTTCCAGCTCAGGTTACCAACGAACAGGTTCTTGGATCCGGTGTCCTCGACCTCAGTCTTGGACTTCTTGGCGGCGGTCTCCTCCTCCTCATCATCAGCCTTGCGCTTCTTGGATGGGGCGGCCTCCTCGGTGCTCTCCTCCTCCTCGGAGTCGTCGGAGTCGTCAGAGTCCTCCTCCTCGTCGCTGTCGGAAGAATCGGAACCAGACTCCTACATTGATCAGCTTAGGTTTACTTACATTGATATCGATCGACTTACAGTTGCCTTGGCGACGGCCTTTGCGGTGCCGTTCACAACAGCCTTGGCGGCCTTAACAACCTTGGCTGGGGCGGTCTCCTCCTCGCTGTCGGAAGAATCGTCACTGTCGCTGCTGTCCTCGGAGGCGGCGGCGGGCTTGGAATCATCAGAATCAGAATCAGATGAGCCATCCTCGCTTTCGCTGGATGAGGATGAGTCAGAGGAATCAGAGGTAGCTACCTCTTTCTTGGAAGCGCCGTTGGTGGCAGTCTTCTTCTCCTCGACCTCAGACTCGGACTCGGATTCGGAACCGGAGGCAGACTCGGCAGAGTCAGAGTCGGAGTCGGACGACTCAGATGGAGTTGCGGCCTTCTTGGACTTCTTGGAAGGGGCAGCCTTTGCGGCGACGACCTTGGCGGCCTTCTTGCTCTCGACAACTGGTGCCTGTGATGGTTTAGTGATTGACCCGGGTTGAACTTATGAGAGTGGTATTACCTGAGACTTGACCTTGCTGGCCTTGGTATCCTTTGTCTTTCCCATTTTGATTGATTTGTGGGGGGGTAGTAGAGGTGAAGGTAGAATTTGTGAAGGATGGAAGGGGTGGTTGAGAAGAAGGTGGTAGCGGTCTGGTATTTGTACTCGAGGTAGAAAAAAGATGGCGGGCGGGTTCACGGTCCAACAGAGAAAATCTCTTAGCGCCCCGATAACAAAAATTTATGCGGGCAGGTTTTCTGCCGCAGGGGCCCTTGGCGGTGAACCCCCAAATATGACATTGGTGATGACCGCGACTGTAAGTGGAATAAAAGATTCTCAGTTACTGAAGGCTATAATTGTTATATTAATTTTTTAAACCCAGATCAAGACGAATACATTCTGCTAGCCCAAAATATTATTTTAGTTACTTTAAAAAAGGGCGAAAAGACGAAGTCCTATTATCTTGTACTGCTAGTATTAATCCTCAGCTATATGTGGCCCTTCATTATACTTTTGGACAGCTAGTATTATTTCTAACTATAAAGCCGAAGAGGGACTTTGCCAACTCATAATGTATACCAGTAGTAAAAGCTGTTATAAATGCTTCTTGAATTTTCAGTTGCTAGCAAATTGAACGTTTGAAATGAGCCCAGACAATTGGGGACAGTTCACTCGGTTCCTTGGCGCTCAAGAAACACGCTAGGCTGTATTGAGCCAAGCGCATTATCGACGTCCGGACCTCACAACTCGGAAGTGGTGAGAGCTTCAAGTATCTATCTAAACAGCCCGACCAACGGTGAACCCCTGGGAACAGAAGCCGCAGCAGACATCTCGGATCCTCAATCGCCTTGTCTCTATCAATCGCCTTGCTCTGCGCACCCTCATACACTTCCAATGGCGCCCACTCCAGAATCGGCCGCGTTCCTGGCCAAGAAGCCCACGGTCCCAGCGACCTTCGACGGTGTCGACTACGATGATACGCCGCGATTGAAGCAAGCACAGGACGCCATTTTGCGCGAGCAGTGGGTCAGGAGTATGATGGCTCGTCTTGTCAGGGAGGAGATGGGCAAGTGCTACTACCGCGAGGGTGTCAACCACCTCGAGAAGTGCGGAGCGTTAAGAGGTGAGGATACCTGCAGCTGCATCTCTTTGCTTTCATTTTTAATAGTGATTGGAAATTGATGTTTGTTTGGGATACAAAACTAATTCAATGTGGCAGAACGGTATTTCGAGCTGCTCAAGGAGTCCAAGGTCCGCGGTTACTTGTTCCAGCAGCAAAACTACATCCCCGAGAAATAAGCGGAGACGGAGACATATTGAGTGCAGGAATGCAGGGAGTTCTGGCCTACCAATGAGGCAAAGTCAATGGCAAAGGAGGGGAATGATAGAGTGGAGGGTGGTGTTGTTGTGCGTGCGGGCATTTTGGGGCCGTAAACTGCTGTGAGAAACTATGCAGTTGTATATAGTACGAAATGTACAAAATTAAGTCAATTCTCGAGTTAACCTACTGCATAATTAAATGAGTGAGCTGTTGCGAGTAGAACCGCCAGACAGTCATTATGGACTGGTAGTCCTCGGCTTTTGATATTGCGCTTTTGGTCTAACCTGCCAACCGCAATAAACTTCTATCCCAATAATCCAAACCACGGCTCCTCAGTCGCATCGGAATTCCACAAGCCAAACGACATCACCATGATTTGTAGTCGCTGCCTCCACAGGGCATCAGCTCTACCTCTGCGTGTGCAGCACACATTCCTGCGTTCTCTTACAGGTTCTGCCAGCAGCGCCTCCCCTGCGACTCCAGCAACCGCTACCGGACCAACCATCTCGACACCACTACCTCCTAAGCCAAAGGCAAAAACCGCCCTTCCGGTATCCGCCGCGCCAGCCGGGACGGTATTGAAGGGATTAAACTACTTGAAAGGCAGAGATGATCCCGTGGCACTTGCTGAGGAGGAATACCCAGAATGGCTGTGGAAGTGTTTAGAGGTGGACAAGAAGGGCAAGGCCGGAGATGAGCTTGAGGGAGATGAGTTCTGTATGTCTATACCACAGTGAACGCCCTTGCGATATTATCTAGCTAACTCTTAATCTTTACAGCTAAATCCAAGAAGACCCGTCGTTTAGTTGCGAAGAGGCAACGGAAGCTCGAAGCCCGCCTGATCGCGTCTGGAGACACCGAAGCTCTCCTTCCAAAGGTCCCGTTGCAGCAGCAGACAATTGATCTGCCGTCCAATGAGCAGGGAAGCGTGGAGGGGGCCGTGGATGCTGTAGCAAAGAGACACGAGCTGACAAAAGCGATGAGGAGCGAGAGGAGAGCGAAGATCAAGGAGACCAACTTCTTGAAGGGCATGAACTAGTCGTGGGACTAGGCTGTAACAACACTTGGGCATATTGTATTGTATATTTTGAGGGATACACTGGATATACCAGAATTAAGAGAACAAATATCAGGTACATCTGACACTATTATGTCAGAGATTAAATATGTTTATGTGTCTCTGGCCCTTGCTACACTTCAAAATGCTATAGTCACCAGGATAACCCTCCATTCCCAACCAGTCCATTACACCGATTGCCCAATATCAGAATCCAGCCTCCCAAGGTATTAATAACGCCAGCTTCCACCTATATGCCCTATCCAACCCGCATCTAATCTTCATCCCCTTCGCCGATTGCAGATTTCTTAAGCTGTAATTCAGCCTTGACCTTCTCAATATTCCCCTTAATCCTAGTCTTCAGGATCGGATTGACCTGCATCTCCCATGATGCCTGAAGGCTTGCCAACTGCTTCTCCATCTCTGCGATATCTTCCTTGGCACCTTGGAGCTGGGCCAGCCTGGTACGCTCGTCATCGTCAACCTCGTCGCCAGAGCCACCATCTGCATCGTCATCTTCAACACTAGCATCGGACGACTCGTCGCCGCTATCTCCATTTACATTGCCGCTTGCATCCGGCGTACCACTTGCAATAGTTGCAATCGGCGTTTCAGCGATGGCGTTGGACGCTGGTGTTCCGATATCAAAGTCGGCCTCGAAGGCAGCTTCCAGATCCGCCTCAAGATCCGCATCAAGGTCATGCTCCTCTTCTTGTTTTGGCGCGCCGTTGCCATTGGTATGGCCGTAATATGCAGTTCCATCATCGATATCTCCATCTGCATCTTCATCTTCCGAGTATCCTTCCTCCTCGTCGTAAGCGAGTGGGCTTCCAAACGAACGGCTGCCATGTCGGCTCCGGACTTCGGGTTCGATGAGCTCATGCCTGATGCTTTCTGCCTTCAAATCGGCCTCCAGGAGCTTTTCGACGGCGTCTTCCACGGCTTCGATGGCTGTCCTGCTGATGCGCTTCCTGAACCGGCGCTTGCGGGCAAAATGCATCGGAGGTGTTAAGCCATGGGGGTATTGAAAAGTCTGCGGGTCGATAATCTTTGGCAGATCTATCGTCGCCGCTTCCGCCTCCGTCTTTATTGGCGCAAAGACCAAAAGCATTTGGCAGATATCTGCAGATTTCCACCACCCTCTCTTGTCCCAACTCTTCATCCCCTCAATGACACAGGGTAGGTCGACTAGGGTTGCTGCGTAGTGATGCTTGCGTACCGTTACTATCGCGCGACGCCCTTCCGTGTGTATGAATTTCATCTGGATGTCAGCACCGCCATGTTGCCGCGGCATCCCAAGAGACTTGTTCTGAATCGACTCTCGAATATAGTCGCAGTCTGGTCCAGGTATCATGCGCAATATAAATTCCTCCACCACAAGAGGGTCTTCCTCTCTGTCGCTGGCCTCGGAGTCATAGCCTTCTCCAAGCGGTCGCTTTGGCGGCTTGCCCTTGAATTTTGCTTTTAAAACGGTCGGAGCCTTCGGGCCTCCTAGGCTCAGCTTCAGTTTCTTTGGAGCTCTCTCGGCGACAGCGCGTGACTTGTTATCATCTCCATCGTCGGACTCGTCTTTTATACGTTTGCCGTTCTTGTTCGCTGCAGCTTTGGCAGACGGTTTGGATGCACGCCCAGCTTTGGTCTTGGGCAGTGGCTTGACTACGACTTCATTTGGGGTCGTTGGCTTTGATCCATTGCTCATGTTAAACCGGATCTTTGGTGCGGCGCTGCCAGGAGTAGGGGTGCCTGCTGTCGATGGGCTCTTTCCAGTGAGGTTGAATCCTGGGGTGGAACCGCCACCGATCTTGAGGGTGATTGTGGGTTTCGACATCGTAGTTGATAAAGTCGCAGCAATGCTTTAATGGTGCATTTGCCTGGTTCGGAACGTCCGCGAAGGTGTCTTCAAGCAGACGTAGCGTCCGTCATAAGAGTAATGTGAATGTGAAGTGGATGGTTGTTTCCACCAAGTCCGCCACACCAAGGTCGCGTCGGAGCTTCGGGAAAACAATAATCCACAACCCAATATTTGGTGGGAAACGTACGTGAACAGGTCCGAGACAACTCGACAGCTTGGCCCCTCTCGACCTGTATATGTTCCTTGCAAACAATGCCAAGTGGAGATTGCAGAGCTGATTGAGAATGGCTACGCCTTCACCTCACAAGCCTCGCCGCAAAGGGAAGAAAGCTGGCGGCGAAGTCTCCTTTGCGAGCAATGTCATCAAACACAGTGCAGGCCGAGCCAAAGACTCCACTGGAAGCTTCTCAGCCTCGTCTACCGGCATAAAACCAGCCTATCCTCTTGCATCTTTTATGTGGTCAGCTCGTGGGGGCGTTTCGCAATGGTCCGTACTACCAATCGTCCTGATGGTCGTAGGAATGTTCCGTTGGGCTGCCGGGCTATGGGGTTATTCAGGTACGTCTCGAGCGGTGATTCCTGGAATAGAGCCATGCTAATATTATGTTTGTTAGGCTACCAGAATCCCCCCATGCATGGCGACTATGAAGCACAGCGGCATTGGATGGAGATCACGACTCAGTTACCAATCTCTCGGTGGTACTTCCATGACCTGGAGTGGTGGGGATTAGACTATCCGCCCTTGACAGCTTATCACAGTTGGATCTTCGGGAAGATCGGGTCTTATATTGACCCCAAGTGGTTCCTACTGCACACCTCAAGAGGATTGGAAGATGAAAACCTCAAGGTTTTCATGCGGGCCACGGTCGTTATCTCCGAATACTTGGTCTATATCCCGGCTGCTGTTATATTCGTCAGACGATACAGCCGCCTCCAGGGCGTTCAAACTTGGGATGCTTCGGTTGCGTTGGTCGCAATTCTTCTGCAGCCAGCAACTATACTCATTGACCATGTTCATTTCCAGTATAACACTGTGATGCTTGGCTTTGTTCTAGCTTGCGCATCAAGCATAGTGGCAGGCCGCTACATGTGGAGCTGCGTATTCTTTGTCTTTGCCCTGGGGTTCAAACAAATGGCGCTCTACTACGCGCCGGCCATCTTTGCTTACCTGCTAGGTGTATGCATCTTCCCAAATGTCAACATTTCTAGGTTCCTTGGCATCGCATTGGTCACAGTTGCGGCCTTTGCGCTCTTGCTACTGCCTATTATTGCGGGTTCAATCTATGACCATTACCATGGCGTAGATGCCATACCCGAACTGAACGGCCATGCCCCTATTTTCCCTATTTTCGCCTCATACGCGGCCTACTTGGACCCACACGCGTGGTACTTTCCTCCGCTGCATCAACTTGCGCAGCTTATTCACCGCGTCTTCCCCTTCGCTCGTGGCTTATTCGAGGACAAAGTTGCAAACTTCTGGTGCGCTCTCAATATTGTCTACAAGCTGAAATTCCTTCCGATCATCCAGTTGCAACGCCTGTCACTTTTGGCGACCCTAGGATCTATTTTACCGCCATGTGTGGCCATATTCGTGAACCCCAGAAAAGAACTGCTGCCACTGGCATTGGCCACGACAGCATGGGCCTTTTTTCTCTTCAGCTTCCAGGTGCACGAAAAGTCGGTCTTGTTGCCTCTGATGCCAATGACGCTACTTCTCGCATCGAAAGGCGGCCTACACTCCTATACGCGGTCATGGGTCGGCTTTGCAAACATCCTCGGCGCATGGACCATGTTCCCTTTGCTTCAACGAGTTGATCTACGTGTTCCATATGCAGTGCTGACACTGCTTTGGGCATACCTACTTGATATACCACCAGTAAGCTGGGGAGTGTACCGGAAGCCCGGGTGGGGCAAGGGGACATTGGAGCAAGGCACAGTCTTCATACACACGATATTTTATCTTGTTATGATTATATGGCATGGCCTAGAAGCATTCGTGGACGCACCAAAGGGGCTACCAGATCTATGGGTTGTGATCAACGTGGTAGTTGGAGCAGCCGGGTTTGCCACTTGCTATTTGTGGTGTTTGAGCAGTTTAATCATTAACAGCCGCCTTATGGAAAAGCCAAGTGCGCAAAAAGGAACACCGAAGAGAAAGACGAAGTAGTGGTGTTAAAAAACAGCCAGCGGAGGAAGAGGTCATGATACCCATAGGACGGACATTATAGGGCTTATAAATAGCTCGGTCGTGTAAACTATATAACAGAATCAAATAACATCAAAGACTACATATAATGCCGTGCATCTTTTTCTTATCACTTCCTTTCAAAGTGCTTAAACGGAAGGGTGGTGTTGCTTGGTAATCCATCTCGGCAGCAATGACAGGATAGTCCGCCCTAGAGTCGCTCTCGGAGTCGGAAGAACACCCCATGCTCCAGGCAGACACAAACGGGAAATGAGAGTATATAACAAAGGCATCTTGCATAGCAACTTCTATTATTTATCACAGGTCTAAGGCACAAATATAGGCCACTGATCGCATTAAAGATTATTTCCTCTGGCAGATCGCATTGATACATACCTTCGCTGTCTGACACGCCTCACCATGGCTTCTTCAAGCCAGCCAACGCCTACAGCCGCCCAGTCATTCCCCCTTTTCAACCAGCTTCCAATCGAGATTCGCCTTAAAATCTGGCACCTCACACTTACCCCCCGGGTAATCGAGTTACAGATCTCCTCGCTCACCACCACCAACCTCTATGAGACATCAGACCTGGTCTACAAGACCCCGCTCACCCGCCCGCGCCTCGACCCCCTTTTCCATATTAACCGCGAGACGCGCTATGAAGCCTTCACCATCTACCAGCCTCTGTCGTCGCAGCCCAACGGCGTGTTCATGTCCTCGCATGAGCACCCCTTCGACCTGACGTCGCACGCGCTCGATACGTATGTATTCCTCCTGCCGCTGTATTATCTGCAGCAGCAGCAATCCGATCCGACCGTGATGTTTTCTGCAACTGCCGTGGCGTCTATGGGACTGAAGCGGGAGTTCATTCTGGATCGGCTTGCCGGGGCGGATGAGGGGGCTGCGGTTTCTAGGATCGAGTCGATGGGCATCATGTGGAGCGATATGCATATTAAAGAATCGGCTATGCTGATAGAGGCGTTGCAGCCGTATAAGAGGTTGAAGCATCTATTTATTTGTTTTGTGGAACAGACGGTCGATGGGGAGTTGTTCAAGAGGGGAAACAGGGTTGGCGGGTTGAAGATGTCGCTGGTTTTGCGAGATGGATTGGAGATTAGGGGCAAGTTTTTGATAAGGATATTGGAGGAATATCAGGAGCGTGTTAAAGAGATGAATGAGGCCTTGGCAGAGGTTGGAATATCAACGGAGTTG
This sequence comes from Pseudogymnoascus sp. VKM F-4516 (FW-969), assembly GCA_000750815.1. NCBI lineage: Eukaryota > Fungi > Ascomycota > Leotiomycetes > Thelebolales > Thelebolaceae > Pseudogymnoascus > Pseudogymnoascus sp. VKM F-4516 (FW-969). Next base: position 34,600 of record JPJZ01001594.1, on the reverse strand, counting down.
GGGATTAGAATGGTGAGACTTGAGAAATGAATCTAAGTCATATCGCAAGGGCTTATTATTATACTGTGAAGTCGGTAACGAGCATATCGACGCACAGTTCAACTTCTGGCTGTTATTATAACATGAAGTCGGCAAAGAAAAAATCGATGCACAGTTCAGCTTCTGGCCAACTCTAACTGCTCGATTATGAGCAGTTTGGTGTTTATCACTTGATGCCAACTTCTAACTACCACGTGATTATTAATACTTGATTCGGGGGGGGATCGAGTTTTGACTGGGTATCACAAGAATGCTCCAATAGATGCATATCTCCCAATGCAACTACGACTACATAGTTAGCTTTCTGTATGATAGGGCAGTCAAGACTTAATCATTATATCATCCTCTTAGTGGTATCTGGGGTCGGCCCGCTCTAAACACAGCAGGCGTGGGGTAGCATGGGGTTGCATGGGGGTACACAGTTATAGCGCGGGGTAATTGAGTACATGTCGTTTGCGCTCATCAATCATCCAGCCATACATATTTGCTGCCTCCTGTTCCAAGATGCGTCGTCATCTGTCAGCTGGTACTCCCGTACATAACCCCCAAACCGATATCGCAAGCTATCGCGGGGAAGAAGCAATACAAAGGAAAGAGCGAAAGTCTCACGTCCCCGCTCCTTCCTCTTATATATCATATCTTAAGATATAATACCATTCTTCCAGAAGACCCCTCCTTCTCCAAGTTTCCCAAAATTATATAGATTATTTTCGATTGTATTTCCAGCAACCATGACTGCAGCACCTGAAAATGACTTGATCCCAATTGCGGCCCGTCCAAAGGTGCTCATACCAGAAAAGGTCTCCCCAGACGGCCTAGCTATCCTCCAAGGCTCACTTGATATCGACCAGCGGTCTGGTCTAAGCGCCGAAGAATTGAAAGATCTCATTCCAGCTTACGATGCCTTGATCATCCGCTCGGAGACTAAGGTCACGGCAGAGCTTCTCTCGGCTGCTACAAAGCTGAAAGTGGTTGCTCGTGCAGGCGTGGGAGTCGACAATGTTGACGTTGCAGCTGCAACTGACCTCGGCGTTATTGTTGTAAACTCTCCCAGTGGTAATATCGTGGCGGCCGCGGAGCACACGATTGCATTGCTTCTAGCCACTGCTAGGAATATCCCTGCCGGATCTGCTAGCCTCTCAGAAGGGAAATGGATACGAAGCAAGCTCGTTGGCGTGGAAGTTAGCAGTAAGACGCTGGGTATAATTGGACTGGGCAAGGTTGGACTGAAAGTGGCACGCATGGCGGTTGGATTGGGCATGACAGTCGTTGCTCTTGATCCCTACGCCAGCCCTGAGATTGCGGCTGCAAACTCGGTGTCTATGGTGTCTGACCTACAAGTGCTCCTTCCTCTAGTCGACTTTCTAACGATCCACACACCCTTGGTGGCGAGCACAATGGATCTGATCAGCACCGAGGAATTAAAAAAGATGAAGAAAACCGCAAGAGTTTTGAATGTTGCGAGGGGAGGCGTGTTTAACGAAGAAGCTCTTTTGGAAGCTTTGGAAGCTGGGACAATTGCAGGTGCTGGCTTGGATGTGTTTACATCTGAACCCCCTGCGCCAGACTCGGCGGCTCAAAAGCTCAGCCGCCACCCGAAAGTCGTGGCAACCCCACATCTGGGAGCGAGCACGGTTGAAGCTCAAGAGAATGTCAGTTTGGATGTATGTGCACAAGTCCTCACGATACTCTCAGGGGGGCTCCCAACGTCGGCTGTTAATGCCCCTTTGATTCTACCTGAGGAATACAAGAAGCTACAACCGTTCGTTCGTCTTGTCGAGAGCCTGGGGAGCTTCTACACGCAGCACTTTGGCTCGCGTGGTACTGCCACTGGTGGCAGAACCTTTGATCTGGTTTACGAGGGAGAATTGGCTTCTATATCGAATACTCGACCACTGTTCGCTGCACTTGTCAAGGGGCTAACATCCTCGATTTCAGACTCTGGCGGCCGTGATGTCAACATTGTTAACGCTTCGCTGATTGCTAAGCAGAAAGGAATTGTTATCAACGAAAGTCACCGCCGAGAATCTAGTAGCCTGACGTATGCCAGCCTGGTCACCCTGCGAACATCAAATTCCGATGGAACTGGCGAACAGACGATCTCCGGCTATGTTTCAGGAAACTCCATTTATATCTCGAAGCTCGATAGGTTTACAACCAGCTTTATTCCAGAAGGCACCTTGATTATCTGCCACAACTATGATTCTCCAGGCATGATCGGGCATGTGGGTGGTATTCTGGGTAGCCGCGACATCAATATCAAGTTTATGAGCGTGGCGGCGCTGGACGGCCCACAGAACAGCAACACTTCCCTAGACCAGGCCACAAATGGAAAGGCACCGAAGGAGGCGCTAATGATTCTCGGAGTCGATGGCGTCGTCGGAAAAGAAAACATTGCAGATCTTGTCGCTCAGGAAGGCATACTTGAGGTGTCAGTGGTGACGATTTAAGGCTTGAGGCCTATTGACACTAGCTGTATGAAACAGGCACTATTCCAGGTATATAAAGTGCTCCACACATAAGCAAGTGATTATACATTATACACACTAGAGAGGCCATACAAGCCTTTCTGTTGCTTATCCACATGTGTACGTCCACAGAGTGCTCTGAAATGAGAACGCCAAGATACGTACCGACGATCGCAAGACATCTGCCGGGCCGCAAGAACCGCTCCCCCGCATTTTCCTTGAATTGTAAGAGAACCCCACCAACGCATGGACAGTTAATATAGTTCTGGCCGTTGCCTGTGTGCCACGTGAAGTAAATAGAGTAAACTCTATGCGATGCACTGGCGGCTCAATGGCGGCTCAAGAGGACGGAGGGTATTTCCCCGTGTTCTAATACAGCTTTGGGTTAAGTAGATCCGTCATTCTTATCATTTTAAAACACACAATACCAAAGAGAATCTCCGAATATATTACAGAATTTTGCGCCACGGAAGAACTATGAAGGGGTGTTTACCGGTATTTATATATATCGGAGGTGTCCCTTGGGGAAGTAGAAGTCTTGGCCTACAAATTTAGTAACACAATTATCATAAGCTTAACAATGGTTTTCGTAAAGCCCATCTTTGCCCTGAGCCTGGTGGCTGGACTCATAGCCCCGGCGCTATCAGCAGCAGTCAGAATCAACGCCCTTGGTGACAGCATTACTGGATCACCCGTAAGATTCTCATATCTGCTTTTGTCAGCGTGTTAATATCCATTGACTAACACCAATGGTATTCAGGGCTGTTGGAGAGCACTCCTCTACCAAAAGCTAGTGGAGGCGAACATCACAGACATCGATTTTGTCGGCACTCTCCCTGGACAAGGTTGCGGTATCGAGTATGACGGCGAGAACGACGGCCACGGAGGCTTCCTTGCCGCTGGGATTGTTGCCGACAACCAGCTTCCAGGATGGCTCGCAGTTTCCCAACCCGATGTTGTGATGATGCAACTTGCAACCAACGACGTCTGGAGCAACATTGCTACGGCCACAATCCTGGACGCATTCTCCACTCTCGTTGACCAGATGCGTGACTCCAAGAGCACAATGCACATTGTTGTTGCTCAAATCACGCCCATGAACCCCACAGATGGCTGCGCGACTTGTGAAGCAGGCATCATAGCCCTCAACGATGCTATCCCAGCATGGGCTGAGGAGAAGAGCACAACCGAGAGCCCGATCACTGTGGTAGACTGCTATACTGGATATGACACCGCCACAGACACCTACGATGGAGTGCACCCCAACGACAGTGGAAACGCGAAGCTTGCAGCTGCATGGTTCGAGCCACTTTCGGCCGCAATTGCGGCGGCCAGCTCTTGAACGATCGTATAGGAAGTCAAGGATGGACTGGAGTTGCCACTTGTTCTCTAGGAGTTTGCAATCCGGCTGCAGTTTATATAGCCGGGATTTGTAGCCAGACGGGCTCTATATCAGGCTTGTACTGTGCTGTACATATGCGAAGCGATTGTATATATGAAATTTTGGAGCAGGATGTACATAGGGAAATTCGTCGGAAAACGAGAATTCAAACCAGATATGCCATAGCCGTTACATGCAGTATTTTTAGCAGTAATTGAACTCCGCTTGTCGCTGGTGGCAGTTTTAGGGGTCCTCAGATGACAAGTATTTTATTTTTGACATCCCTGCAATTATTCGTATAGTGGAAACATTGGCAACGTATAAACAAGGGTAGTGTGCTGGAAGTGTAACATGACAAAAGTGTTATAGTAATTGAAGGCCCCTCGAAGGATTCCTTTGAATTGCCTAAACGAGTAATCTAGACTATCATGAAAAGAAGCATGGTAGAAGCGGTAGAAGGCGGTTGTTGGTTGGCCATAGGGGTGACCGTTGCTTCTAGCGTCGTCATCCAGGTGTGTGACGCGTTGTCGAAGTATAGCGCATAGAACTTGAATGGCTATGTCGCTTAGACAGCCAATGAGCGTGTTCAGCCTCTTCCATAATCCCGCAGCCATGCCCATCCGCCTATCGACATCTAGGCCTGTTCAGGGTGCAAACAGCAAGAGTTCCTGTCCCAAAGCAGAAGTTCATAGACGATTGTGGTCGCCAATCTCATGATACTGTCGTAATTCACAGCCTGGTATCCCACTGTGTCGCTGCCGTACGCCTGAAAGTCGCAAGTGGCAATTCCATCATCCGGCTACGTTACAACCCAACGTTGTCACAGCAGCATCCGGCAAGCTATTAGCTTTAGGCTGCATCGCCTGGTCTACGTATGGACTTACCTTAACGATTGATTTGCTATTGCCGTCGTGCGCTGCTCGCAGGCGTTAGCCCCGCATCACAAAATGGGGTTCCTCGGAATATACAAGGCCATATACGACTACACTCCTCAGGGCGAGGGCGAGCTTACCATATCTGAAGGCGATGTCCTGTATGTGCTTGAGAAGAGTACAGAAGATGACTGGTGGAAGGCGAAAAGGAAGGCTACAACCGAGGAGGATGATGAGCCGGTTGGACTAATACCAAGTAATTACATAGAAGAGGTATGAACCCTTTCCATGATATCTACGCCCTTCTCAAAGGCCGTCCTCGGAAAGTATTCCGGCCATGGCCGGCATCTTTGCTCGCCATCCTCGTGCTGAGACCGAATTACAACAAGCTGACACTTTAACTTCAGGCCAAACCAACACAACAGGCTCGAGCCCTGTACGACTATACGAGACAAACCGATGAGGAGCTTTCATTTAAGGAGGAGTCGCAGCTTGAAGTGTTTGACACGTCGGACCCAGATTGGATTTTGGTCGGGCTCGATGGTGATTATGGATTTGCACCGTCCAATTATATTGAAGTCGAAGAGGAAGCCCCTCCCACACCTGCTCGGCCTGTTCCTGCTCAGAGACAGCCAAGCGAAGAATCGGAAGATTTCAACGCGCCAGAGCCAGCAGCTGTTGCGACCCCAGCATCTGCTCTAGCTGGTGTGCTTCAAGGTAGACAACAGGCGGCAGAACCACCACGGCAGCTCCCCCCACGACCACAGTTGACCCCTGAGTCATCTGATGAAGAGGAAGCCCCCACCCCTTCACTTCCAGCACGACCTCAATCGCAGACGATACCATCTCCTCGATCTCCACCGCCCGCTGGACCCGTTATATCGCCGCCTCATAACCGCGCTTCATTCGCTCCCCCGAGCGAGTACCCCGAGAACGATAATTATGCACCCAGAACATCGGGCGGCTTTCACCTTTATAATGTTAACGAAATGGTATCAGTTATGGGCAAACGCAAGAAAATGCCAACGACTTTAGGAATCAACCTTGCAACCGGCGTCATAACCATTGCACCAGAAAAGACACGGGATGGACCTCAGCAGGAGTGGACTGCAGACAAGATGACACATTTTTCGATTGAGGGCAAGCACGTCTTTATTGAATTAGTGAAGCCTAGCAAAAGTATCGACTTCCACGCCGGAGCTAAAGATACGGCCCAGGAGATTGTCTTTTCTCTTGGTGAAATGTCTGGTGCCGTCAAAGCTGAAGGTTTAAGAGAAGTATTGTCAGCCGCCACCGGCCAGGAAAAGAAGAAAGGGCAAATCCTGTATGACTTCATGGCTCAGGGTGATGACGAGGTGACTGTAGCTGTCGGAGACGAAGTTATTATCCTGGATGATTCCAAGAGCGACGAATGGTGGCAAGTGAGAAGGATTAAGAATGGCAAGCAGGGCGTGGTCCCCAGTAGCTACGTCGAGATTACTGGCACCATGGCTGTGCCAGAGAGCCATAAAGGGGTTAATGCAGGAATGTCGACAGTTGAACAAAACAGGCTTGAGGAGCAAAAGCTCGCCAAGGAAGCGCTAAAGGCAGGCCGTGGGGAGGGGGATCACGGGTCAGAGGTAGGCCCTGGAATGATTTTGCCTCCAAGAGGCAGTAGTTTGCATGCCCCAATCAATAATAACCGTGCCGATGAACAGAGGAATAGGCGCGAGTCGAGACAACCCGAATCCGGAAGCTCACGCGGCCCCAAAGCAAGTAAGTTAACCTTAACATCTATACCGAAGATATAGCCTAACCCATATAGAACCGGATCCATCGAAAGTTCGCACCTGGACCGACCGATCAAAGTCGTTTAGCGTTGAGGCGCAGTTTCTAGCCTTGAAAGATGGCAAGATCAACCTGCATAAGATGAATGGCGTCAAGATTGCCGTACCAGTTTCTAAGATGTCCATCGAAGATCTCGAATACGTCGAGAACATGACTGGTGTATCTCTTGATGAAGACAAGCCATTGTCGGAGTATAAGAAGTCGAAATCTAGAGAGGCCAAAGCAGGTGCGAGCATCGAAAAGAAGCCGGATCATGATTGGTTTAACTTTTTCTTGTCCTGTGATATCGGAGTTGGCCTTTGCGAGCGTTACTCTCAGGTGTTCAACAGGGACAACATGGACGAGAGCGTGCTTCCCGATGTCGATGCAACAGTCTTGAGGAACCTAGGGCTGCGCGAAGGTGATATCCTCAAGATCATGAGGCACCTCGACACAAAGTATAACCGGAAGGGCAAAAAGGGATCCGACGAGCCAGAAGGCGAAGGCGGTCTATTCTCTGGTGCTGGAGGCGCTCTGAGGAACAACACCCGTAAAGGGCGGCCGGCACCAGCAACCCAAACAAGCGATACCGTAGATCCAAAGGCATTTTCCCAACAGAACTCTGGGGAACCACAGGCAAAGACGCTGGCGGAGTCTGTCCCTACCCCGATTGCATCTGCACCTGCCCCAGTATCGAAATCAGCAACTGGTGGCTTTGACGACGATGCATGGGATGTCAAACCTACGAAACAGTCCCAGCCACAGCAAGCTACTCCTGCTCCTGCTCCTGCTCCTGCGCCAGTGCAGCCGCCTCCACCAACTTTGACTGGGTCCATGCAAGAGCTCTCGCTGTTGTCACAGCCTCTACAGCCGACAAAGGTGGAACCTGTAACACCACAGCCACCTCAGCAGCAGCCACAAGCTCAGGCACAGGCTCAACAGCAGGTTCCTCAACCTACTGGTGCGAGTCCATCATTCTTCTCAAATCTTCCACAGCCCGGCGCAAATACGCAACAGCAACAGGGTTTCCAGCCCCAACAAAACATTGCCCGCCAGCGTCCATCTGCTCCACAGTTCTCCGGTGGCCAAGGCTCTTTAATGCCCCCGCCTCCAGCGCGACCCCTATCGGCACCACAAACAGCTCACCAGAGTGCATTTGGTCCCCCACCGCCTTTGCAGCCTCAGATGACTGGTATCCCTACCCAGCCAACGGGCTACCAGTCTATTGCACCACCAGGGCAAAGCCTAGCTGAGATGAACCAAATGAGAATGCAGCAGCAGCAACAACAGCAACAACAGCAACAACAGCAGTATAATCAGCAGTTCCAGCCCCAAATGACTGGCTACCCAAACCAGCAAAACATGATGCCTCAGCCCACTGGTTTCCAACCAAACCAGGGCTTTATGCAGAACCAATCTTCCGCAGGCCCATTTGCTGATCCACGAGGAGTACAACCATTCTCGCCTATCCAGAGCCAGCCAACTGGGTTCCAAAGTCCGTTCAACCCTCAGCAACAATACCCCCAGCAGACAGGCGTAAACAACTTCCTCCCGCCTGCCTTGCAGCCTCAGCAAACGGGCGCGATGTTTTCTCAGCCAACCGGTATGAACAACTTCGGACAGGGTCCGCCTCCTCCAGTTCCACCGATGCCCCAGCAGGCCCCCGCTCCGCTACTTCCTCAGAAGACGGGGCCTCCCCCACCAGTGCGCTTCGGCGTGAAGCCCGACGCCAAGAAGCTCGCCCCCCAACCAACTGGAAAGAGAGCCAACCTTGCAGCAGCTAGTGAGTTGCCTCTTCTCGCACAATCCTTTAGAACTTGTTTACTGACACCTCTACAGCTCCCGACAATCCCTTTGGTTTTTAGTCAATTACAGCCCTGGATGTGCATTTATTTTCGCTTAGCGTCGTTTTCGTATTATATTGTATATACAACTTATACATACGGCAGCATTGCGATAGGAGGACTTCTGTGCACTGCGAAGCATCGGTTACGGTGCTTTGTATTTTTTGCGGGTTATCTATCACGAGACGGAGGCGTTTTGTGACTTTTGCGCCTTTTACGTTCAGATTTCCGAGACAGATAGCAAACGAGGAAAGATAATGCTCTTTTGATATTTGGAGCAACGTCTCCTGAAACCACTACATCTTTTTGACAAGCGGAGAAAGCACATACGCTATATTTATACCCTAAAATGCCCCATTTCCATGATCCCCATATACAGCCCCCATCTAAAAGTCGAAATCTCCTCTAAAACTATCCACATCCATGCCGCTCACGACGCGCTCAGCTAAGTCCCGTCTGTTCATCTGGCTGAACACGCGGCGGAGGGTATCATACAAATTCGTGCTCTGGTTCTGGTTGATCAGGCGCTCAAGCTCGGCCTCGGAGACCTTGCCTGCGCCGTCACCGCCAAGGATGTCCTTGGCCTTCTCGCGTCCCTCCTGCTCGGCGACCTTGTGCATAGCGAGCGCACCGAGTAGATGCGCAGCCGCCTCTTCGTAGCAGCCAATGTTGATGCAGCTGACTCCGAGGTTGTAGCGCGCGCGGACAAAGTTTCCGCGCATTGAGAGGGCGCGCTCGTACGCATTAATGGCCTCCTCAGAGCGTCCGGAGTTGGCCAGCGTGGCTCCGAGTCGGTTCCAGAGGAGGTGGACGGACGAGGAGTCGTTGGTGGAACCGGATTCGGTGGAGGCGAGGGCGGCGGAGAAGCAGTCGACTGCCTTGTCGTACTCCTCGGCGCCGTAGAAGAGGACGCCGAGACCGACCTGGACGTCGGGGTCCATGGTCTCGGCGTCAGGGCTCAACTGCGCTGCCTGGATGAAGAGGTTGGTGACCTTCTCGTGCAGCTGCTGGCGGTCGGTGAAGCCAATGTCTGCCTCAGCTGAGAGGCCACTGGGGGGTGCGATGGCGGGGTACTTGACAGACAGCCAGCGCTCGAGGGTGCGGTAGGCGGTGCTGTCGTAGCCCTCGTTTGTGTATGAGACGGCAAGGCCCATGAGAGCCTCGAGATTCGAAGGGTCGATCTTGAGTGCCTGTTCAAGTGCTCGGATTGCCGGGGTCTCCTTCTCGTTCTGCGCCTGTGCAGAGCCGAGGTGTACCCAAGCTGCTAGATGGGTAGAATCACGTTGAACCGCAGCTTCGAAAGCCAGGGCTGCAAGACTGAGGTTTCCGCCCTCTTCCATGATACGCACACCCTCCTCGAATGCGTTCGGTACGTCGGCGAAGATGTTGTCCGCCTCAAAGGTATAATCTCCTAGGTGTGGGTCGCGGAATGCTGCGTGGCTCCCCATACCATCGAATCCGTCCCATTGGTCAAAGCTACCCATATCGAGTTCGTTCGGAGAAGGCATGTCGGCCACGAGGTCCCTGGCAGCAGCGGTCTCAGCTTGGATTCCACGCCATATAGCTTCAAAGTCCCCAAACTCATTCGTTTCGGACTCGAGATTTTCAACTGACCTGTCCATTTGATTCAGCTCCGCCTCGATCGTGTCATTCTGCTCGCGCTCCTGAGCCGCCAGGTCGATGGCCTTAAATTGTTCCTCCCAGTCCTTGTCATCGAGCTCGATCATCTTGCCCTTACCCTTGTCCATCGCCTCCTGCGGTTGTTGGTTCATGGGCATCTGACTCTGGTTCTGATACATCATCCCGCCGCCCATGCCGAAACCGCCCATTCCCATTCCCATACCCATACCCATAGGCCTCTGGTATGAATTATAGCCAGACATGGGCATCTGAGTCGCGGGACTTGCTGTTCGTGCGGCTGCAGGTTGGTTCATCTGCTGAAAGCGGGAGAACTCTGCGGGGTTGAAACCGGCAGATTGGGGCGTCTGAAAGTTTGGCTGCATGTGTGACTCTTGGGGTAGACCGGGCTGGAATTCCTGCGCCCATCCTGAAGCTTGTGGGGATGTGCCTCGTTGAATCCCAGGGCCGGCATGGTGCATTGCCTCCATCATGAAAGGGTCGACGGGTGCTTGTGGTAGTTGGCCGCCCTGTTGGAGAAACTCGTTCATCATCTGGATATGTCAGCAGGGCTCCGAACATGCAATCGCAGCAACTAAGTTGTAGGGGAAGTACATTATCTTGGTTTCCATTCATTCCTGTACTGCGCATCCCTTGCGCACTCCCGGGACCTCTCCCCACGAGCCTGTCTCTTTGCAAACTCTTGTCATCCTGTCCGATTTTGCTGAACTGGCTCAACGGGTTGCCAGCCGTGGAGCACTCGGCGCCACCCATAAACGACATCGCTGCTGGTACTCTGAACGGCACAGAGGTCTATAGATGATGTATAAATAAAAATGAATTCGGTGTAGAAGAGTATAGTTTATCAGGAGGAGACTGATATATTTTGAGGGAAAAAGGTAGGAGATGATGGCGTGGCGAGGATGGATGTGGAGGTGCTGATTGATAGAAGTTGGGGTCGACTGTGGGGTACTGAACCTCGGAGAAACCAACGCGAAGGCGGTTGATCCGTATCCCGAGCAATGCCGAATATCTTAGGGAGTGATAATTCAGTAGAAGTATGTGGAGGTGGCAATTATTTAAAGGGCATTTATTCTGTTTATATCACTTGGTAATTTCCCCTTGATTTTATTTATTTGTTCGGGGAATAAAGTGGTGTTTAAAGCTGTCGTGTGTCCGTCATGCCGAGGCAGGGTGGATTTTTAATATCGTGCTTGCCATCGGCGGTCGCCTCTTTGATCACGTGCAATACTTGAGGACAGTTCACGTGACTGCCGAGGGGTAGGACTGTCACAAGCCAAACTAAGCAAATTAACAGTATGGGGTTGGGTTCACTCCACGGGGTCCATGCGGGTCCTCACGTGATTTTTGTGTGGTTAGTCCTACAGCGCTGTGCACAATAAACAAAGATGCATATGTCTTGCATATTTTCGTATTCTCCCAGTCATCATTGGCCAGCTTCGGGCGTGGGATGCATCTGGACTTCAATTCGATTTAAATTCGATTTTAAACGCTTTGAAGCCTCTTAAATTGAGGGGGAACGGACCAAACGGAGCCAAGTACCGACATGGGCCCGATCAGCCATTTGCCGGACTCCACCTTACTGAACTTGTCAACTCTAAAGGATCGCTAGCTATTTACATCAAACCAGCATCCTTCATCGGGCCTTCTATCGCTGCTTCTATCATGCACGGAGGTCTAGGCGCCATACTACTGTGATGGATGGTATGCAGGATCACTGCTGCCCCGTCGATCACCAGGTCCATACTCGAGTAGAGACAGATTTCGCAGATTCAGCGCTGGCTTGACATGTCGCGAAGTTGCGATGGAGTTGCGATGGAATATGAATACGTCCGATGAGACAGCCTTTGACTGGGCAATGACTGAGTCTGGGCCGGGCCAGTATCCCGCATCTTGAAACATCCTTTGTCAAGAAACAAAACAAAACAAAATTTGTTTGTCTGGTTCGTCCAAACTTCGGAACAGCCGTCGTCGTCGCGAGTAGCTCTCCCGTCCTGTCTCGGATCATGTTGGTGTTGTTGTTGGCGCCCTCGCTTGCCAGACATCAAAGGTGGCTGATCCTGGTTCATTGGTCTATCGCCGCCACAACTGAAACAGAGCGTCAAGGGGAAATCATCAACAACCTTTCATGCTGTTCTCCACTAGAGAACCAGCGACGGGCCATGACTGGCCGAGCGGCCATACTCTTGCTTCAGCGCAGCCAAAGGAGGCCAGAGTCTAATATATCCACGGTGACCCCACGCTATCTCATGCCCGCCATGGGGTTGGCGATAGACTTTGCGCCGAACCACCTTCCCCTTCTCACGCCCCAAGTCCGTGCTACTCCTTTTTAGACGCTTCGGCGCGTCTTTAGACGTTTCCCTCCCATGTCTAAAGTGCGTCCCAGCCAGCCAGGAGGACTATTTCATCTCATAGTACCCCCCACTTCAGAAGGTTTCCGGCGAAACTATCCTTATATCGCCGTTCTCCCATGTTTGAAGCGGCCATACCTTCCCTAATAATACCTCTGTTCCTTGTGCGGATCACTCTTTCATTCATTATCATTCACGCAAGTCATCAAAGCTTTGCGCCGCGGAATCCCGGGCCAAGAACTATTCGGTGCTTTGAGCCCATTGTTCGTTATAAAGCCGTGCTATTCTCATTGCAATAATAGCACCACACAATCCTTACACAGGCACTGACTTAGGTGAAGCCACCAAGAACAATCGGTCCTTTTGTATCACCTCGAGGATTCACGAACAGTCCCTCCGCCTAGTCTGATCCTCAGTTCAAATCAATTATTCCGAGTGTGTATATAATAAACGCTCTCTACCAACCCCATCTTCTGGAGCAAGAGCAAAAGCAAGAATCTAAAACCACAACCACCACTATGCCTTCAATACAGACTCTCATCCCTGCTGCAGCTATTGCCTTGCTTGCAAGCACTGCAAGCGCTGCCTACACACTTGGAGATGTCTACGACTCCAGTAACTTTTTCGACGGGTTTAATTTCTACGACGGCCCTGACCCAACGAACGGCTTCGTTGACTATGTCAATGCTCAGACCGCCAATGATGCCGGCCTCGCTGGGACCTCTGACAGCGGAGTCTACATGGGAGTTGACCACACCACGATGAACCCATCGGGTGGCCGCGCATCTGTTCGCCTCGAGTCCAAAAAGCAATACACTACTGGTCTTTTCATTGCCGATATCCAGCACATGCCTGGAGCAGAATGTGGATCTTGGCCTGCTTTCTGGACGTATGGCCCAGACTGGCCAAATGCTGGTGAAATAGATATCATTGAGGGCGTCAACACTCAACTGACCAACGACGTGACCCTCCACACGTCAGCGGGCTGTTCTATGGACAACCCCAACTCCCAGCCAGGCTCTGTCCTCGGAAATGCCGATTGCAGTGGGGGATGTGGGCAGACTACGACCGATCCCTCAAACTACGGAACCGGCTTCAACGCCATTGGCGGCGGAGTCTACGCGATGGAGTGGACGAACGATGCTATCGCAGTTTATTTCTTCCCACGCTATGCCATCCCGGAAGACATCAGCTCTGGCAACCCCGACCCAAGCACCTGGGGCACCGCTCTGACGAACTTTGTTGGCAACAGCTGCGACATTGGAAGCCATTTCAAGGACCACTATATCGTGTTCGACACGACTTTCTGCGGAGACTGGGCTGGCGGCGTCTGGGGAGACCAGTGCGGTGCCCGGGCCAACACCTGTGAAGATTTCGTCGGCCAGAACCCATCTGCGTATGAAGAGGCATATTGGCTCGTCAACTCTGTCAAGGTCTACAACCAATAAGCAGATTCCGGCGGGTGCTTGAACAAGCCATTTCAATTCTTTGGACAAATTTTGGATATTTTTTGGACGACCAGATTTAGATTGGCCCCTGGTGGGCCAGCTGCTGATGGCTCGCTCATGAATGAATGCGATTGCTGTTGATATGAACAAAAACGGTGTTAAGGGGTCAGCGACTGCTTTAGGATTAACACTTGATTGTATATATTTATTGGATTTAGAATCCGTCGTACATAAACAAATATCAGTATATATGATATATTTCCATCTCATCAAAGCTTTTATGACTAGAGCGTGAATCCCTACTGAATCTCTCTCATTATAAAAGTTGTTCAATGAGAGCGGCTGGATTTGATTTGATCACGTGGTTAGTCGTGATTTAGTGTGACCATGACGTTCGCCGAAGTCCGGCAATAATTTCTGTTGGTGGCGGTCGTGTGAATATTAATCAGCGACCACGATCACGATTGATAAACATCTCCTCGGGCAGAAAACGCATCAACTCTACGACGAGTCTCCTCTTCGCATCTACCGAACCGAATCGAAAATCAAACATACGAATCGGCATACGCAAGCCCTCGTCGCATCAATCAGAGCTCTCTGAGCGCGCGAATTTACCCCACCATTCACACACATCTCCAATTCACTCACCTCACAACCCACCATGTCGAAAATCCTCGAAGTCACCTCCGAAGAGGAGTTCAACACGCACGTTACAACCCTCGATCCCACGACCCTCCTCGTCCTCTCCTTCCACACCCCCTGGGCCGCACCATGCGCGCAGATGAACACCGTGCTCGCGACCCTCGCAGCATCCTACCCCGCCACCACCCCACCCCGCACCCTCTGGCTCTCCGTCAACGCCGAGGAGCTCCCAGATGTGAGCGACGCCTACGACGTGACTGCCGTTCCATTCCTGGTTCTTGCACGCGCAGGCTCAACCCTCGAGACGGTCTCGGGGAGCGATGCGGGGAAGGTGCGCGCGGCGATTGAGCGACACGCTGCGGGTGGAGAGAGTAAGGGCGATGATGTGGTTATACCCCCTAAGCAGGAAGTTACGTACCGCGATACTACGGGACCGGCGCCAAGGACTGATGCGGCGGGTGTGCCGGGCGCGGAGAAGGATGAGGGCGCGAATGGGACGGCTGTTGGGGCTGGGGAGGGGAAGGAGGATCTGAATAAGAGGCTGGCGGAGCTCGTGAAGGCAGCACCAGTTATGTTGTTCATGAAGGGAACACCAAGCGCGCCACAGTGCGGGTTCAGTCGGCAGTTGGTTGCGCTGCTGAGGGAGAACTCGGTGCGC
Organism: Pseudogymnoascus sp. VKM F-4516 (FW-969); assembly: GCA_000750815.1. Classification (NCBI taxonomy): domain Eukaryota; kingdom Fungi; phylum Ascomycota; class Leotiomycetes; order Thelebolales; family Thelebolaceae; genus Pseudogymnoascus; species Pseudogymnoascus sp. VKM F-4516 (FW-969). The sequence goes on along the minus strand of JPJZ01001594.1, from coordinate 19,453 downwards.
TATGGTTTCTTCAATATCCTGGCGGATGACGAGGTGAGGCAGGGCCTGAAGGAGTTTGCGGACTGGCCAACCTTCCCACAGCTGTGGGTTGGGGGAGAGTTGGTGGGTGGACTTGATATTGTAAGTTTACCTGAGATGCGAAAGCAATTTTCTGCTACTTTGGAGAGGGCTAACGGCGAGATACAGATCAAGGAGGAGATTGCGAACGATCCAGATTTCCTGAAGGAGTACGCAGTCGTTAAGGCTTGAAGAGGCGGTATGGGATGATAATAGACTGAACTTCACGGTTTTGAAGATCAACTCGCCGGTCGTAACTAGCGGCTTCGCGGAGAGAAGGGCTTAGCAGCTCGCCTTCTACAGTGCAGATAGACTGCGTTTGCATGTGATATGCAATGAATTATGATATCAAGCCCAGAGATCAGATGACTTTGAAATGTGACCTTCTGCCCGCAATCCATGGTTTCATTCGTTCGCAAGATAACCTTGTTTTATTGATAAATTCGCCACAATGTTTACCCCTGCGTTATCGTCTACGCGGCCATTCACAGTTCACAAAGTCGATAATTGCAAATGTTTAATTTAGTAGGACATTATATATCGTCTATAGAGCGTACACTCATTAAGCACATGTGTAGATGATGATTTTCACTGGTGCCAAGAAGAAGAAGCGCGCCCCCAGATTGCCGAGGGCGGGAATAAGGAACCCTGCCAGCAATCCGTCTCGAGAGTGTTTTGAGAATATAGCCACAATGCGCGCAACAAGCAAGAGCAGAAGAAGTAGGATATGGGATAGAACAAGGTAACAGCAACTAGTATACTCGTATATACTCAACATATATCCACCAGACCGATTGACATACTGTTACGGAGTCGCCGTAGGGGCGATAACGCGTGGGCTTGCTGATCCGGGTTGGTGGATGATGGGATAGTGGCTTGCGTACGCATTTGTACGCTTTTGCGCGCCAAAGCCCCAATAAATCCCATGAAAATCCCATCAAATGTCCAATAAATCCCTGTTGCTTCTCCACCTCTCCACCTTAACACACCCCCCTACCCACCTGCACCACCTTAAACCCGCCCTTTAAATATCGTGCCGTTCTCCCGTCCTCTTATTTATCTCTGCCAAGACCCTTCAACATCTCCAAAACTCCGCAAATCCATCAACTCAATCCTCACCTTTGTCAATCCGCCCATTGACACTCGTCGCCGTCAACCTCCACGAGATTTTTCTTCGAATATCAAACTTCGAATTTACTCTCTCCCATACCACGACACTTTTACCCCTCTCGTGAAGATGTCCAACCAAAACTACTACGGCGGTGCCCCTCCCCAGGGCGGTCCCCAGTATGGCGGTCCCCAGCAGTACGGCGGTCCCCAATACCCTCAACAACCACAACAATCCTACGGCCCTCCCCAAGGCGGCGGCTACTACCAGCAGCCACCTCCAGTAAGCTCTATCCCCGCGACAACTGAAACAGAACTTTACTAACCGCCTGCGCACAGATGCAATACCCACCCCAGCAGCAATACCAGCAGGGCCCCCCTCCCAAGAAGAGCAGCGGCGGCGGCGGAAAGGGTTGCTTAGCCGGTCTCTTCGCCGCGCTGTGCTGTTGCTGCGTCTGCGAGGAGGGATGCGAGGCATGCGCTGACTGCGCTGAGTGCGCTGAGGGATGCTGTTAAATAATACCCCATGGTCGAGATGGAAGCTATAAACGGTGCTATGATCATGTTTATATAAGGGCTGGGGCTGGGGCTGGAGGGGAAGTGGTGGTCCATAGGATGGGGGTGTATTTTACCGCGCGGGAACTTGTACGTACGGGGAGGAGGGGCGGCTGCGGAGTTTCAGTCACTGCGTGCGATGCGATGCGATGCGCTTTTTTTGCGGACGGCGAATTGGTCTGGGCGGGCATGAACCTTCATTACCATTTCTTTTATGTCGGGACGTCTAATTGAATTGCATGGCGACTTTAAGCACCTCGCACTAGTTATGTCTAACTCGTGAAGAAAATCATGATTCTATGCTATGTCTAACTTGTAACCAAAACATGCTTCCGCTCTAGCTGTTCAAACATTGTGTTCGTCGCAAAGCCAAGACTCCGATCTCACCACATCTAGGCCTACTCCTCTGGCCCAGCCTCATCCCTCCTTTCCTCTATAACAGATCTTCCCCAACCCTTCTCACTCCTCGGTTCCGGGCCTCCCCTCACCACCATCCCTCCTCTGCGAACGACTCAGCACCCCCGGAAAGAATTTAGGTTCATGTCCAGACAAGTGCAAATCCTGTAGTCCTGCACTGACCGGCTGCAGACTATCGGTCGAGACGTTCGTTGGAGCAGGAGCAGCTGCTGGCGCGGACGTGTTGGCTGCCGGTCGTGGGTGGGGGAAACGGGCCGCCTGAGCAGGGAAAGGCGATTGCTCATGAGGAATGGTAGCTGAGGAGATATTCGTCTTCATGGAGGAGGTGGGTGATTGAAGCCCAATTGGAGTTTCGAACGAGCTTAGACCCGCCGATGGTATTGGTGTCGATGGAGATGTATAGCGATCGATCCTATTTTGTGTTAGTTTCCCGTATCCCGTTTCATGGCAGCGCAGATAACTTACATGGCTATTTCCTGCAGTAGCGTCTCGTGGCGGAAGCCCTGGCGAATATTCGGAATATTTGTCTTCGCCATCGTGTTCCCCGCAACGCCAGGCTTGTTGAAGTTCTCACCCAGCCAGTGCTGCTTGACAGTCGCCTCATAACCACTCTGCTGGACGGAGTTGCGCGCAAGCTCACACATGTCCACAGCGTTAAGCTTGTAGATTTGCGCGGCTACGGAGTACTCCTCTATCAACGCCTCCTTGGTGAAGGCGAACTGGAGCGGATCATCGGTCGAGAGGGATACGTTGAGGCCGCGCTTGAAGTAGGAAAGGAAGGGATTGCGCTCGTACGCGAGGAAGAGAGCATTATTGCTGAGTGGGGACATTGCGACACCGATCTGTTCCAGATAAAATATGTATTGCAGGAAAGGCACCTTGCGGAGTAGAAGACCGTGGCTGATGCTGTGGCAGGTGAGGACTGCAGCGGCTAGATGGTCTGAATCGCCAGCCTCGCCACAGTGAGGACGAAGGACGAAGGTATTGAAGCCTCGCTGCTTACGCATAACATTCAGAGATGCTATATTGGCGAACATGTAATAGATCCAGTAGCTGTATGGCGGGTTCTGCTTCGTATCCCAGACTTTAGGGACGGGGAACTTGCGGAAGAGTCTGCGCTCGACCTTGCTCTCGTCATCAACGCTATCGAAGCCGATGACTCTCTGCAGGAAGATATGCAGGTTCGGGTGGCTGGATGGGTCCTTGGTAACCTCGAACAGGGGCCTGAAGACGTTGATAACGACTTGTTCAAAGTTATCCATCAGGCCAGACGCCTTGTATACATCATAAAGTCGTGGGACTTGAACGAGCCAGCGCACATTTGGCGAGAAGAGCTTGTTGTCGACAACCCAAGCTGCTAACTTATCCCACTCATCGGGGTCCCGGCCGTAGATGCTGATACGCCATTCCACCATTTGGTATTTGCTGGATTCGAGATCAGTAATAACTTCCTTTGTTATTTCTGCAAGGTATCGTCCTTTGATGAAGTTGTCAGTCTTGAGAAAGATGGTTCTCAGACGAGACTCTCCAATGGGGTTGTACTTGAGGTTGAACTTGTCAAATCGATGGAAAGAGTCTGTGTGGGCGTGCATGTCCAGTGTATCGATACTCAAATCATATGCTGTCAAATTGATACTCTCAAAGACCTCGCTGAGTGTGAGATGCTTTCCATCTCTGTACATCACAACTTCGTTTGGGCACTTCTTCATCTTGCTCTTAATAAATCGAAGCAGATGCTTCTGGTTCATGCAAGCCGAGTGGTGAATATGGGTGTCCACTTTCCTCACGTTGTAGAAGTCTCGATGCGGCACGCTTTTGCTGTCCGCCATCTCTTGATACTCGTTCAGAAGCACATACAGGTTGAATTTGCCCTCCAGATATTGGAGGCGCCTGAAAGCAAAACTTTTGCTGGGGCCATCGGAAGAAATCTCCAAAATTTGCTCTAAATCCATGTAAAATTCACGAATAGTTGGGATGTTTATTACTGGCTCTTCCAATGCACCGGCATCAGAATGTTGGTATACTTGGTATACACCATTGTCATCCAGGCGAAAGGTCATCTCGCCTGCCTCTGGGAGAGGCAATAGGTCTTCCATGTCGAAATCCTCGCCAATATCTTGTCCTGGCTTACGCATGGGTTTTGCTGAATGAGGGGGTCGGGCTCTCTCATTGGCTTTTGCGGGCAGCACGGTGCTGTTGGAGAGGCTATCACCACCATTCGACATAGTCGCCCTTCGTTTCTCCTCCTCCCATGCCGGCTGAGGGTGAGGGGGGTAGATATTCCAACTGGGGTCATCTTTTGGGTTATCTTCTGGGCCCTGTAGCGACAGGCGCATATATTTATGACGAAAATCTAACACTTTTTGAATATTCGAGTAAATTGCACTCAGCTCAGATGTGACATGAGCTTCTGTATTTGCAAACCCCCCAACGCCATTGCCAACACCGATACCAGCTCCCGCACCGTATAGCCCTTCCGGCGTTATTGGTGCATGCAGCTCAGCTGGCAGTCTTGCATTATCCGACTGGCGAACTCCCTGGCTACCAAAAATTGGTTCTTGTACGACGTTGCTTTCGGGAGATTTGTCTGGGTTGACAAGGCCGGTAGGCTGGGCGGAGTTGAACGTGCCATGGCTAGTCCACGTTAGAGATGCGAATAAACAAAGATATAACCTTCCTCACCTTTGAGCCATGTTCAAGCCGCTCCCAAGAGACCTCAAGCTGCCGCTTCTCTGTGGAGCGTCCATTTCCGTGCCAGAAATGTTTGAAAACTTCCTCTCACTCAACCGCGGACTGTCGGGGGGCAGCGATTGCTGAGAACCCCATCCACCTTCGCCACTGCGTTGGGCCTCTGCCTGGCTTCTCTGATAGAAGAGTTTGGCATCCGTGAAGCTTATTTGTTTCTCTGCAGCGTAATCATAAAAGGTTGTTCTTCTCTGAAAGTCTCTTGGGAGTGGGCCGTCTTGGGCAGTGTCTTCGCCTGTCTCTGCCTGTGCATCTGCTTCCGAGTCTACGCCTACAGATGGCCCAGTAAGTGATTTGTTTGTTCCATTATCCGCAAGGGTGCTGTTTGAGCTATCGTCCTGGTCTTCGCCGTGGTACTGGTTATCGTCAATGTCGAAATCGTCGTCCACAGATGCCTGGGTTGCATCGAGGTGTGGAGAGCTTAGCCCAAATGCGTTATTTCCTTGAAATACGCTGCCTGTCAACAATTAGCTATAATGCTTTGAACAGCTTTGCCTCCATTGGCCAGGTAGTTAAACTCACCAGACATTGCTCCGAGATCCAGTCTTGTATGACTCTTCGAGGATCCTCACTTGTCCGCTGTTGGGGGTCTCCACACAGGTCACCAAGGCGTCAATAGTGGTACAATACAACAGACAAAGCGGGCAATGGCAGTATAAGTTATGCAAAGTTCAAATGCTGTGCGATGTAAAGTCTTAAACGCGTTGAGTTTGCTCTGGCACGTCGCTGATACGAGATAGAGCTGTCTCTTGTGGCTATTGACGGTCTTGGCAAGGCTGGGTGAGGAGTTACCCCAACTTTTAGCGCCAATTGGTCAGCCTTGCATCAATGCTCAAAATGTTGGGGCAACAGATCTCCGTTTCTGAAATCATTCAAATTCTAAATAAAGTCTAAATCTGCGTTATAATCTCTCTCTACCCTGCTTTGCCATTGATGCTGACGCTTGCAGTGGCAGGTCTAAGCCTCCCCCGTGGCCCTTTGTCTAATGAGTACATTCCACCCGCACTGAAAACAATCGTGGCTCCAATGAGCGTCCCAAATGACAATCTATTGCCAAACAACCATATACTGAGCAGCAAACTGACCAGCTTGCGCACGTTGAGGACGATAGTTACCGTCAACGCAGAGGATGCAGAGGCAAGGAGATTAACCCCACGAATGCAGGCGTACTGGGTCAACACATTGACGACCAGGTATGCAAGCTGGCTCGGAATGTAAATTCCAGATACGCCAGCTTTGATACCTTGGTGCAACCCCCCAAGGGCAGTCGGATCGGACCAAGGCATGGTCAATGGCTCAGAGGCGGCCAATCGTAGAAACTGCCTCATCATCGATGGAAAGAATGGGATGAATAGTGGTAGTGAGATGAAGTGTGAGTAAAAGAGGTTTTCTTTCCACTGAGGGCCGTACTCTCGGTATGTCTCCTCGGTGTATAGTCCCATGATGGCGGATAGGACTTGTGCGATAAACAAAATAATGAGTCCAACGCTAAATGGCGGCAGCCCTTGCTTCGTGTCTGTTGTTTTCTCCTATAACGGTCAGTACAGTGATACCAATCACTGAAGAAAAAGAATTTGGCATACCTTGGATTGAACATCTGACCACGCAGCAATTATGACACCAACAGTGAGGAGTAGTACGGACACAATCTGTATGCGAGAAAAGCGCTTTCCAAACAGATATCCCACACCAATTGTAGTTATGCTCCCTCCGGAGCGTAATATGATATGTATTGGTACAGATATATTGTAGCTAAATGCATGATTGTTCAGGACATTTATTGTGAAGAAGAGGGCGATGTTTACAAGCCAGCGCTTGATCGGGACGCGGTTCGGTTTGAGGAAAAGGGGCGGGCGTTTAATATCGAACTGCGAGGTGTAGCCGATCGATGCGATGAAGATAAATTGGACAAAGGTGAGTAGGGTGCCTATAGATATCAGATATGAAGGGGTAATTCGATGCGCCTCGACATACCACTATCTGGATTCGGTCTGGCAAAGGTTAGTTTTAGATCAGCGTTTTGTCAGGGCCACCACTTACTTGATAATTGCTTCTAACGCGAAAACCTGTATTCTTCATGAGTTCTCCCGTCCCCAAATCTGAATCCGGCAGAGCTTTGCACTCACATTCGAACAGCAGCCGCCAAAGATCAGCCCCAGCATAACCCCAACAGCCAGCCATTGTGGTATAGTTTCGATGAATATCCGTCCAATCAATGCCATGATTTTGGAAGACGTAGGCCTCTCATTGTCTATCCCATACATTTGCGCCTTTTCGAGCGAAGGGGCAGCGTTGATTTCCTTTGGACGGGGTTCGATCCCGTCCACTGTCGACGATTGAAGGTCTCGCAAAGTCGCACGTCGTCGAGGCGTGACCTGGCCGAGCATAGAGCTGGAAGGCGCGCTGCCACTGTCAGTCCTGGGTCTCCTGGCCATCGTGTCGCAAGCAGCAAAAGAGATTTGACGCGGCGAGAGGTGGTGCCTCGGCTCCGCCAAGCAAGATCAGAGCGGGCCTTGTGTAGCTCTGAACGCTAGATGATATAGCATGCAAGAGAGGCAGAGGGGTAGAGGGGCAGAGAGAGAGACGGAAGATGAACACACGCTGAACGGTGCTATTCAGGACAGGAGGGGTTCTGTCTCACCTTGGGTTGGCAAGTGCCGATGCCACGACTTTTAAGAGCTGGCGACAATGAGGGAGGGCAAAGTGGAGTCACGAGACTGAAGCGACGATCTCATGGCTGTTTTTACCAGTCCTTGTTAATTATAGTTGCAGGAGGAAGTACCGGATCTGCCGGAATAATAACGAGAGTGTATTTGTCCAAATGTGTCCAAATGGTTGTCCGAAGTGGGTTTCGTGGTCAGCCCTGTCATGTATAAAGGCCAGGTACTGGATATTGTCGAACCAGGCACCTACGTAGTAAGTACGGTAGAGTAAGTAGGGTTGGGTAGGCGGTAGGTACGACGGGTACGGGAACAGGGAGTTTAACGATGAGCTGTCATAAACTATTTTTTGGACGTGCGTTGTTGCTCTGGTCTCCCGAGTGTGCACGTGAAAACCCCTCCTTTTGACCCGATTTGAACTACCACAACGAAAGCTAGTAAATGCTAAGTAAAAGCTAGGAGTATGAGACACATAGGAGGCACAGATATCACAAATCAGGTATCACAGAAGATCATTTACTAAAGACCATAGTACTTCTCTGCATTTCTCTGGAGTGACTAATGAATTTGCGCAAAAGATCTGAGCCGTGAGCTTTGGTGCAAATGACGACGACCCTTTCTGCCCCCTTCCCCCAGGTAGCATAGCATGGTGCCGCTGGAAAATGAACTGCACTGGACTGCCCACATAACTTTCATTATCAATGGATCATTCACCTAGTAATCGCCCACGTATGTCATGAGAGGCTGGTCTATAGTTCTCTCATATGCTCATCTCTCATCAATGTATGCGTCAGCCGGCTCTTAATTTGATCGTAAAGATATGAAGATTGGGAATCGTCTCATCACGTCACAAGCTGACGTCAACGCAACCTGGCTACAAAGCCTCCTTCATTCTCCTGCTGTCTACAATGCCGAGAAGACAAAAAGCTATCGAGGTTCGTTAGGAGCTGCTTCCACACAAGGCAAATGGAAGTTGGGGGATTAGGGGAGCTTACATTATTTGTTGCAGCGATAGCAATGCTGTCCTCGAACGGATGCCAACTCATGTGAAGGATCTTCTTGTTGAAATCAATTTGGTCCGCGTCAGTTTCCTTCCTCATCCTCTGACCTGCCCCCGTTGCTCCAGCCGCTGGGCTGCCAGCTCTTGAGCCACCCTTCTTCCCATTTGCACCAGGGCTCGTTGATGTGTTGATCGGTGTTGGTACTCCAACCTTCTTCGCCTTGAAAGCCGACTTATCGGCCTGTAGGACCACCTCCACCTCCTTATCTGGGTCCGAGGGGTAAATCATGAAGTTGTTGTTGTAACTGCCAGTCATCACGTTCTTGGCGTCTCCAGAGAAGACAACCTCGAATTTGTCGAAAATGCTGTCGTTCTCGTATGTATCGCAGAGCCTTGGTCGCAGATGCTCATGGATTGGAATGGTCTTGATCGGTTGGCGCTCCATATTCACATCCCAAATCTTCACAGTCAGATAGTCGCGAGACAAAATGTACCTTCCATCGTGTGAGAATCGGACATCCGAGATGGAGGAGATAATCTCGGAGAAGAACGAGCGGGCAGAGGGGTCTTCTTCCTGTTCGAATTCTAAAACGCTGTTAGACGAATGTCAAGGCTATAACGGAAGATGGCTTACGCTTGGCGTGATTGTCGCAGAGAGCACTCTCACGCATGTCTGCCAGTTTGATTGTGCCTTTTGAGCTGGCATACATAAACCAGTTACAGCTCTGGGGGTGGAATTCTGCTGCGGTTATGACCTCTGTCAGTTCCTCCATGTTCGCCGGCTTAATATCAACGATGTTAAAGCTCTGGTCCTGAATGTTCAGGTTCCATAAGTTTACACGCAGGTCGTCACTGCTGATGAAAGTCTCTCCATCACTGTTCACTGAGATGCTGTTGATATGGTATGCATGTGCATTGGCATATGTTCGGCGTGGTACGGCCGCAACGACGGTATCGTGATGTGTGAGTCTAGGTAGCTTGAGATCGTTTATGCTGTTGAAATGGACATTGTTGCGAGATCGAGGAGCGCCGCCTCCGCCAGCAGCTGTGCCTGGGGTCAAGTCGTGGGAAAGGTTATTTTCCGCAACGACCTTCAATGACTTCTCAAAAACCTTCCACAATTTGATGGTCTTGTCGTTTGTCGAGAGGAGGTAGTGAGATGCATTCTGGCGTTTGCACCACTTAATTTTGTTGATCTTTTCTTCGATCTCAAGGGACTTTAGGTAGTCGAATTCGGGTTCGTGCGATTGGAATTCTGTGTGAAACTTGTATTCGCATGTTTTTTTCTGTGCGAGTCAGCGGATGCAGTATGAGCACAGTTATAGAGTTTCATACTGTCTCATTTCTCTCAAATAGTACCACTCGGCCACCCTTATCTCCAGTGGCAAGGTAGTTTCCTGTGTGATCGAACTCGACTGTTGAGATGATATCGGCTGCGCACGAACATGTTAGCCCCAAGTCCGCATCCGATAAGCTGGCAAGAGTTGCAGTTGATCCCCAGCTTCCGGTGATACTCTTTGCACAGCTCCTTGGTGTTACTAACCTTCTGTGATATCCTCTACGTCTCCCTTATCTCCGAAGCATCTGTGTGCATGTTAGCACAGTCCTTTGGCTCGTGGGCCCAACCAAGCGGTCAAGGCCTGCAGCAGCATGTCTTTCTCGTCGACGCTGTTTATTGTGCAAGGCAATACTGACTGTGTGAACTTCCAAGTTGGAGAGTTCGCTTCTCCTTCTACCATGTTTCCAGCCCGCCCTGTTGAGGATCACCTTCCTCAAATTCGCGCGTGGCGTGGATAATTGCGATGGGATGCTGGTTGTTGGATGGGAAGCAAAATTCTAGATGGCGCACAGTCTCCTGGGAGGCAGTCAGTAGCTATGCGAATACGGTATTGCGTACCAGGCGCGTGCAATGCAGCGGTGGCGTGCTGAGGGCAATAGAGGGAGCGGGAAGGGCAGGAAGGCTTTGATTCAAACCCCGCAAGCCACGAGGATCGGGGTCGCCGAGCGGTAAAAACTCACAGAGTCTGTAGGATCTACACAAAGCAATCAACCTACTGGCGATAAGTAGTTAGGCGCGTCAAAGTCTGGTGAGTATAGTTGAGATTGTGGGGTTATGATGGTTTTGGCGAGTGACCAAGAGGTCTGGCGGCAATCAGCTCCGCGCCAATACGTAGGTACTCAACAGCTGTATTACAAAGGTGGGCAAGAGGCAGCTGCATTGGGAAAATAGCCAAAGCAAGGCAAGTGTACATCTAGCATTACAAAAACTATCACTACGATACCTATTATTTATCAAATGATACATTCGATGTTTTTATAAAGTATTTCGTTATGCCCAAATACCGTAATACCCTTTTCTTCAGTTCCAAGGAAGCTACAAATTGACCGTATTTTGTTGCAAACCTGCTTGACAAGGTTAAACTGTGTCTCGCAACTGCAGCATCTCTCGACATTCTATATATCATCGAGTAATAAAGCTTCTCTCAAACAGGGCCTTGTACCGCCATGATATTAATGCATATCTTACTCGATAGTCCTACAGCTCCCTGATCCCCGAGATGCGTTCAAGTGATTCGAGTACATTGCTGATCTCGGGTCGATCACGTGATGTTGGTGGGGTTTCTAGTTTAGCCGACCCTTAAGCGCGGGGCCCTTGTCGGATCCTGGGACCGCGACTATAACGACGACCGACTTCCCACCTCGTGGAATATCAGACTGGCGTTATGAGCAATGGGAAGGGTAAGGGGCCCGCAAAGCCGGCGGGGGAGCCGGAAGAGCAGCTGATTCCTAACGAAACAACTACGACATCATCGAATTCCGTCCTCGATAGGGTTGCCGCCTCCGCGATTGGCCTTACCCGAAGTGCATTCGGCACAACGAATAGCAACGATGTAAACGACTCTGCTGCGGCAGCATTAGCTACATCGGGGAAGGGACAAGGCCAGTCGTCGAGTTCTGGTCAGGGTTCTGTTTGGGCCGAGAGCTCCCAGTCCTCCCAGCAACAGCCCGCGCTCGGTGCTCAACAGCCAGGTCCACAAACTTTCAGGAGTTCACACCAAGAACAACACGCTGCGTCTGCAGAGGCAGAGTTTTCCTCCTTTCTCGACGGCATAGATACGTTTGGACCATCTACGGAAGATGGGACAAGGCCAGTTCTAGACGAAGATGATACTAGGTCTTTTACCAGGGTACCAGCGGCGCAAGCCCAGGGTCACAATTCAGAGCCGCGCACGTTTCGCACCGTGGAAGAACAAGAGAGTCATGATGGAGAGGAGGTGTTGGGCATACTGTCAGAAAGGCGACAAGAGGCCGACTACTTTGCGCCTCAGAGCATCGAGGATGAGATAGAGGAATGGAGATTGACCGACGACCAGACCGCGAAAATCCAGGCGTTGGTTAAGGATCTATTCCCTTCTTCGGATATGCACGCTGCTAGAGACGTCTCTGACCCATTGAATCTACAGCCCACCACGTTCAGTTCTAACGATATGAGCACTTGGCTGCCGGATGAGTATGCTCAAGAATCCTACTCCCATTTTGGGCAAGTTCTGCCACAAGAGGAAGCAAGCAGTTTATGGATTGAGCAATGGGAAGGTGTTTTATCAAGGTACGCCGACGAGGTTTGGGGTGGACTATTACCCCTTGTGAGAGAGGCCAGAGAGGAAATTGAGGAGATCAAGCAGGCAGAAGATCCTGCCGAACATCGACCAAAGGCTCTTAGGAGACTAGGCCAAGTACTTGCTCATTTTAAGTCGTAGCGTAAATATACCAAGAGAATATAAAATAAAGTATTAAACTAAGGTAACATCGGTCGACGTTTATGTTTATAACCAAGTTATTGTTTTTCGATCAGCCATCCTCCGTATAATAAGAGGCACTACTGGGGCTCTATGTTGCAGTTTGCTGTGTGTGGTATGGGTATATTATTTATTTTATATGTATCACTTCCATTTTATTATTTAATTCTCAAAATGTGATGTATAGTCCAAATACATTAGGAAGCATGGCAATACAGATAAAAAGCTGCAGTTAAGAAAGCAACTGCGTCCTTTATTCGAGTACATTATTATGGAGATTCTAGTATTTTGTCACGTTAGTGAAATCTAACTTTATAAATGTTTCCTTCGTCATAAAGATGAGAACGTGAATATTTGTGCCTAAATTTCAAGGCAACAGCTATTCCCCACCACTATCGCGGGTCTTGGTGACCATGCGATGCTGTCGCAGTGTTCTAGCTTGCAGCTCCCACAACAACCTTTAATAGCCACCAAGATGCTGTTCTTCAGGTGAGTTCATGGCGTCTATACGCAATATATACCGCGCCACCATTGTAGAGCAAGCACTAACGATCGCATAGTTTCTTCAAGACTCTTGTTGACCAAGAAGTAACAGTCGAGCTCAAGAACGACATCCAGATCCGCGGGACGCTGAAGTCAGTCGACCAATACCTGAACATTAAGCTCGACGATATCAGCGTGGTGGAGGAAATCAAATACCCACATCTTGTAAGCATGGAGCCCGCGCCCGACTATACACCTGCGAGTTGGCAGGAATGAAGCGCAGTCGATTGGCAAGCGCATATGGCAGTGATGGGCTTGCAATTCGAGATATAAAGCAGGCGCTAACGTAGTGTTGTGATAGTCGTCCGTCAAGAACGTATTCATCAGAGGCAGTGTGGTCAGATATGTCCACCTACCAGGTGCCGTCGTGGACACCCAGTTACTAGAGGATGCAACAAGAAGAGGTATATTGAACCTGCCCCCCACCGCCCTTAACAGATTAATAACAAGTCCGTTTTACAGAGGCTGCCCAACAAGCATCGAAAGCGAAGGCCGCATAGAGGAGGTTATGGGCAAGAATTTTGGCAAAGGAAACCTGGAAGAGGCATGTGGGGAAAGCCTGGGGAAAGCCGCAGCTGCATAACTCGTGGAAAGCTTGTATGCTATAGCACAGGAAGACCCTCTGGGATATGATAGAACTGTGATAGTAGGCACTGTGGCCATTAGATCAGTTTATGGAGTTAGGCGTCCCTGGTAGGGTTGCTTTAATTTCACCTGGGATGCAAACGAGATACCCCGAGTTTTACGGGCCATTGCTTCTTTTGGAGCACTGATATATTAAACCATCCTACAAAAAGCCCTTTGAACCAATTGCCAATTCCCCAGTGATAAATATCAATATCTTTGTTCTACCTAAAGTGGTCACGGGATCACGCGTAAAAACGATGTCGCGAAATCCCCTCTTCCTCGGAGGTGGCAACCCCATTCAACCCTGTCAACACCTGCCCATGGCGACTCCCGCTACGCAATGCCATGTTTCGCAAACCACGAGAGGACGCAACAAGTGAAAATACTTTGAAACCCTCTACAGGCCGCGCTCCTACGCCGCCGGATGGGCGAAGTAATAATCGGACTGGCTCCACGACAGCCATGGCTGGCCCCTCATCGAGCGCCAAACCCTTGACCCCACGAACAAATACGAAGACCAATGTACGGAGGGTCAGCTCGCAAAGCGCGAAGAAGGCATTTAGTGCAAAGACGCCCGGGAAGCCGAACGGGAGCATCTTGAACTTCTTTAAAAAAGTTGAGGCCGAGGACGATGGAGGCCTCTTCTTGTCTGGGGGGAGATATGAGGTCTCGCCGACAAAGAAAGCTTTAGCTGTACGACCACCCACGCCAGACGATGCCGCATACGACGATTTATACAGCGCTACAGATGGCGTGGAAAGATACAACGAGTCGAGTCACTCGGCGAAGAGGAGGAGAACTAGCGATGGCCGTACAGAATCTGGCAGTAGAAACGGCAGCGTTGTCACCGACGGCAAGCGGCTAGCTACAGAAGAGGGGAATACAACAGTGGCTGTGCAAATACCAGAGGCTTGCAGCCCACCACCACCAGACGCAGATAGCGCAGCAGAACCGCAACCGAGGCGAATAGGTGCCTTCCTCGACGATAGCGACTCGGACGATGACGAAGCTCCCGCGAGGGTTGTGGTGCGAGACCAAGCAGTTCAGGATGCAGCTATTGAAACAGAGAAGGTTGCTCTCGCGTCTACCGGCGAAGAGTCGCCGAGCAAGGACATGGCGAACCCGGAAGCAGAAGACCAGGATGACCTTTTCGGGGATATTCCAGATATCCTGGCAGACCAGCCAACAGACGGAGAACAAATCCCCCCCCTCAAGCGAGAAGAGACGAGCTACGGCGAATATGGTGCGTTTGAAGATATGGACGAGTACCCCGATATCGAAGACGAGTTTGCTGATGGCGAGGAGTTTATGGAGAGGAGGTGGATGGAAGAGCAGGAAAAGTTCGAAAACGCCGACGCAAGCGGAATAAACGACTCCTTTCAGAGTGATAATTTCGGCGTCCTCGACGAATCTTCAGTGTCGAAATGCCCTATCTGTGACTCGGATCTTGGGGGAAACACTGCGGATGAGATTACGAGACATGTCAATGCTTGTTTGGACGGGAATCCAATCCCGCCATCTCCTATCAAAGAGACTGCTGTGGCAAAGACAAAACCGGGACATGGAAGCGACCGCTTTGCAAAGGCTTCTATTCCAAGATCCGGACAGGCAAACCCATTTCAGCTCGACATCCCGGATCCGTCGACCTCGTCAGCCTTCTCCAAACTAATGTCTTCCAAAGCAGAGGATGCAGCCTGGGAAAACGCCGCCGCCGCCGAGACCTCAGCGAAGGGAAAACCAGCATATAAACGCGTCTGCCCCTTTTACAAGATTATGCCTGGCTTCTACATTTGCGTTGATGCCTTTCGATATGGGGCAGTCCAGGGGTGCAATGCGTACTTTCTCAGCCACTTTCATAGCGACCATTATATCGGGCTGACAGCTTCGTGGTGCCACGGGCCGATCTACTGCAGCAAAGTTACTGGAAATCTAGTAAAGCAGCAGCTAAGGGTCGATCCAAAATGGGTTGTGACCCTGGATTTCGAGGATACAATCGAAGTGCCCAATACGCATGGAGTCAGCGTAACGATGATACCCGCCAACCACTGCCCTGGCAGTTCCTTATTTCTATTCGAGAAAGTGATTGGGAAAGGTCCTAAACCAAAGGTTCAGAGGATACTACACTGTGGCGATTTCCGAGCATGTCCAGCACACGTGGAACATCCCCAACTAATGCCTGACATTGTCGACTCAATCACTGGGAAGACGAGGCAGCAGAAAATTGATGTTTGCTATCTCGACACTACGTATCTCAACCCACGATATTCATTTCCGCCGCAAGACGATGTGGTTCAATCCTGTGCGGATATCTGCGTTAGTCTGTCTAAAGACAAGGGAGATCATTCTTGGGAAAGGGTAGGGAAAGAGCGTGCTGGAGCAAGCATGGCAAGATTTGTAGAGGCTGAGGTGAAATCCGAGGATGCCCAAACGGACTCGAAGCCGCGGGGTAGGCTTCTAATCTTATGTGGGACATACAGCATCGGCAAAGAGAACATCTGTCTAGGCATCGCTCGCGCGCTAGACTGCAAGATCTGGGCACCACCGCGCAAACAAAAGATCTGCGCTGCACTGGAAGACCCCGAGCTGACATCGCGTCTGACGACCGACCCGCACGAGGCGCAGGTACACATGCAGTCACTGATGGAGATCCGCGCCGAGACGCTGCAGGACTATCTGAACGATCTGAAGCCGCACTTCTCGCGCATTGTGGGCTTCCGACCCAGCGGGTGGAACTACCGCCCGCCGAACTCGCGGCTCGTCGACAGCCCGACCGTAGCGGCGGTGCTGACGGGCGAGAACTGGCGCAGCAAATACACGATGGCGGATCTGCAGCCGCAGCGCGGCAGCACGCGCGAGGCTGCGTGCTTTGGGGTGCCGTACTCGGAGCATAGCAGTTTTCGTGAGCTGACGATGTTTTGCTGCGCGCTGCGCATCGAGAAGGTCGTGCCGACGGTGAATGTTGGGAGTGCCGCCAGCCGCGCCAAGATGAAGATGTGGATTGATCGCTGGCTGACGGAGAGGAGGAAGAAAGGGGTTATCCGGTTCGGGGAGGGGAAGGACATGGTGAAATGGTGAGAGGGAGCCGCATATCCGAGTGGGCTATTTTTGTATGAGACACCGGCGACATCGTCAGCACTTCCAATAGGACACTCTGCGGACAATTGACCCTCACTCCTCGTGGAACCGACATTAGTCCGAGTCACAGTGGACACCGGGCAAGCCGAGTCCCGTCTGAATTTTCCACTGAGAGACAGGGGCTAAGCACAAAAAGTAATTCCCGAAAGAAGCCTCAGAGACATCTAGAAGGAAAAAAAAGCGAGCTATTTGTCTTGACAGTACAGTAGTGCAGCGGAGATCCAGGCTGATCTCCCCATCGTGCATAACGGGGCATGTACAGTACAGTAGCAGGGTACCACTGGGTCCCCGTCTGCATCTGCATCCCTCTAAGGAAAGAAGCCTTTGACAAAGCCTGGGCGCGGCTGTGGTTGTCAGATCCCCCCCCTGACGGCGCGTGCAAGCCAATCAGGGGCTCGGACCAGGCACACGTGGGTGAGTGTGGTGGTGGTCAGGCGTTCTTGGCGGGACAGCAACGACATTGAAACAAGCAAATTCCAAGGACGGCAAGGGAGGGTGGTGGCGAGGCTTGTTTTTTGAGGATCGTTGGGATGGGGCATACCAAGACGGCAGGAGAGGATGCAAGCTTTGTGGCGCGGTTTGGGGTGGTGCTTGGGAGGTGATACAAGCGGGTGTGCTATGTAGATGATGCCGGGACGGGGCGGGATGGTCTGGGCTTCGATGGGAGATGTGATGGGATGGGATGGAGAGTCAGGAGGAGAGACATTGAAGGAAAACTTGATATTTCGCAGCTGATGGCGTTGTTGAGACTTGGTCGTGATGCGTTGTATTATACGAAGTCGAGGTGAGACGCGTGCAACGGCGACGACAGAAGCGCGCACGTGGGCTGGGTGGATGGGTGGTGACGCGCGAGACAGGGTGCATGGAGGCGTCGCCCGAAGGGGACGGTTTCCGCGGTTCAGGGCCCTGGTTTTGATCCGTGATGGGAGGATGACTATTTGATTTGGATTATGATTATTGATTTGATTTGTGGAGGGGAGGGGGGATCGAGATCTATTGCTTGTTGGAAGGGGAGAACGGGGAGGAATCAAGCATTGAGCAGGGCACGGTGCTGTTCGTTGTCGTCACGACGGCAGATATCGGTCGTGTGTGTGAGGGAGGGAGATTGATGGATGATGGACTTGGATGGGGCAACTGTATCATGGACGTGGGGTACGTACTAGTATAGTATTACACGTGGGAGTGTTTCTTCCCGCTTTCTGACTTCAGACTGTCGAATCTCCGGCGTCTTTCCCTCGGTGCAATGTCAGTATCTACTCCGTACTCCATATCTACTCCATAGCAAAGGTCACTGTAACCATAGTTCACATAGTTCACACACAACGAAAGGGAAGCGATGTACTGTACCCCCACTCACTTCCACCCTCCCCTCTCGCTCCAGATCTCCATCATCTCCAACAAACTGCGACCTTGTACGCTAACGCACTAGCGCGCATGCACAATCCCTCGGCAGACAAGGTATACAAGGATGCAAATGGTGGGGGAAAGACCCAGTTAGCGACGGGAGCAGCACCACGTTCTGAAATGATTGGCTGAGAATCGTCGAAGCAACGACGAGTCTTGAAAACAACACAGGCGCAGCTCACAACGATACACGGCGATTCTATTCTCAACGGGGGCAGACGTGAGGGCCCTTCCAAGGCGCTGGACGCAACAGCCATGTCCGGCGCACTCTTGGCTTTTGCTTGGCTTCTTACTACGTAGAATATATGCCAAGATGATGCGGGCGGGAGAGGAGCGAGCTCTCGGGTGATGGCCGTTGTATCCGGAGGCGTTGGAGGGGTGAGCTGAAGCTGACCAGATGGATTGGTGGTCTTCCGCGGGGAAAGCATGGAAATGCAAATGTCACGTATGTTGGACAGTCTGATACTACAGTAGCTACTGCCATGTGGTTATTTCATGCAGGAGGAGCCAATGGGGACGGGGGATTGGGAACATGTTTCCCATTGCCGCGCTGTGATTTGCTCGCGTGTGCACCTTTCGTGAGCAAAGAGGAGAGTGAGATGGGGTTAGATGGGAGATATGGAGACAGGACCCGGCGCGGGAGAGGGTGGGCGATTTTAAATGTGGGAATTTTTAGAGCGTTGGAGAGGGCCGATTGTGTACGGAATATGGGAATGGATTGTGTGTAATGGATAAGTATACGAGCGAGGTAGAGCGAGCGTGTGCAAGTACCTTTGAAAGTGTAAGTGTATGCGTGGTGTAAGCTGGCAAAGAGAGGCGAATTGGGGGCGGGGTACATACTTCCCACAGCTACGATGTATGGGATCGCCAAGTACCGACTTGCTTTTTACCGGCCGCCCCGACTGCGAGTCTTTTACCTTGCTTTTCTGCCCGCGTGCTCAAATACCCCTTCGAGCTGTCGGTACCCTCTTGGCTGTGGCACCGGCAAATGGGTACTTGTCTTGGCCGCGGTACAAGCACTGTGAGTGTGTGGAGGTACAAAGGTACTTGCAACGGTACGGTCGAGTACGCTAGTAAAATGTTCCATAGCCCATAATCGCCAAAATTCGCCCATAATCGCCGCCGGAAATCTTTCTTGCACCCCGTTTCCCCCCCCAGTCTAAGAAAGAGCTACCCACTCATGTCGTTCGGTGACCATTTCTTACTCGTACTATTCCTTCTATTCGTACTACTTTCATATCCACTAACTCCCACTCTGCCTCACCTTCTAACCGTTCTAACCCCGTTTCTAGTCCAACAACAGTCCACAGCCCACTAAAGGCGACCCCGAAAAGAAAAGAAAGCCTCCCACCCCATTCCCACATTATTTTCTAGCCCACTATGCCACTAAATATCTTCTCCCCGCC
>JPJZ01001593.1:0-48648 GCA_000750815.1 Pseudogymnoascus sp. VKM F-4516 (FW-969) | reverse complement strand
GGCGGGAGGGAGGGGTAAGGGGGTCAAAAAAGGCTGACTATTCTGGTTTTTGGGGAGAGAGATACCCTGTGAAGCATCATTTATCATCCTCGGTAGTAAATTTCGGCAGAGCGGGCGGAAAGCTGCGGGCTCTTTCTCACTTCGCGCTATTTGCACTTGCCGTGCGTGGATCTGCACTGCGATTCTTAGGGATGCAGGCTGGGCTGGACCTGTATTCCGTAGTGGCATATGCTAGATGGTGGAGAGAGGCAATATAAACTCGGCACATCATGATATGTTGCCGTCTATTTGTTGTAGTATGGATATGTATGAATATGGATACCACTAGGTATAACGGCGGTGATATCCGGAAATAGGCAATGAGTGGGAGAGTATGTAGGTAGAGTGGAGTGAGTGCCATAGTACAGTAACAAACTGTGCTTGTACCTTAAAGTACCTTTAACTAACGTGCATTGAGTAGAAGTTGCGTCAGAGCGGCAGCGTGATAGAGGGCGCTTTGACCAAGGGTACGTCCGGGTACATACTTGAAACGACACTACGCTTCTTAGAGACACCCGCTTTGGCCTTTTATGAGCACAATCTGAGCAATCTGAGCAAACCTCGGAGAGCGTCTGGGCACTTCTCCCATCAATTTCCTCATGGCGGCGGTTCATCTTCGGGCTACTGGTATTTGGTAAACTTCTGAGCTCATACTCCATACAGGCAAGATCGGTCAGTATAACACCGAGAGAAACCGCTACAATTGCCCCTCTTCCGGCCTGATCTCTGGAAAAGTGCCACTATTGATGCTGCTACTGCTAACTAGAGACACGTAGCTTAGAAGGTCTCACCTGCGTTCTCTCACCGTTCCATGGCTTCCTTTAAGGCCGGGAAAAAGCGTTGTTAGCGCTGAGGTGGTCCGGCCAAGGCTCAACGTGGTTTTTGGGGTCTAGGTCCACTGTCAGTGCGGACGTTCGGACTGACGCAGAAGAGTACTTCCTGCATTACCTTGCATCCGTCAGCATCCGAACACGGCCATTGAGTGAGCAGCGACCAGCGAGAAATGGGTGACCGGAAGGGCAACTGCAGGACGCGTTGGCCGAAGTCAATAATGCCTAAATGAGGCAGGCAAGGACGGGCTGTGAGAGGGGGGGGAAAGTGCACGCACGACTCGTGCACCCCAAGTGACAACTCGGACCCCCACATATCACCATCACAGAGGGTCCAAGACAGAAATACTCCATCTTACCAAGAACTCACTAAACTCACTAACTCCATTGTTCTCCGGCACCAACCCTTCTGTGCATTTGAGTGGCAAAAAGACCGTTGTCGGAAAGGATCATGGCGCGAAAAAGGTGATGAACTCGAACTTGAAACCCCCAAGCCGACGGATAGGCGACTAAAGCCTATCCGTCGGCATGCCACGCGTTACCCCTGCTCCCCCAAGCAGGTCGTTTTCTTTGCCTGCCTTAGTTTAGGGCACAGGTGGGTAACGAACAAGGTACGGGATCTCGTACAGCCCTCCATGCTGTTGGCGCTCAATGTACGAAGACCCGTACTGTACGGGGCTTTTGAGGTACTCTACTGTACTGTGCCTATACTGCAAAGTATACTCACGTACAGTAGTATCCCCTCATGCAGATGCAGGTGCAGGCGCATGTATGTCTATCGGCGGCCAATATGCAAGCAAGCTGCAAGCTGCACACCCCACGTACTTTGGCACTTACTGTTCCTGACCTTGCCCCTCGAGATCAAGATCGGAAAACTTTCAGGCATAAAACATCTGCGGAGTCAGCAAACCCTAACTTGAGGTTTCGACGACATTCCGAGCAAGAGAGTCCCGGGGGCAAGGGGTCCCGCAGTGTTGTAGTAGCATCTAGCATCAACCAACCCAACACCCATGGTAAGCAAAGTACTGTACTCCGTATGTAAGTCTATGCACATACTCGAATAGTATCACACGTGGTGCTATGGCCGCCCTGCTAGATCTTCCGCATCAAATGATTCTTGGCCTGGGCATTGTTCCTTCCAAAGTCCCTCTAACTATCATTACCATAGTAGTATGTGATTGCGACTTGTCACCTGTCCCACTCCGCTCTACACTGCCACTGTCCGCACTTGCCCACACTGCCCCCGTGCTCTTGCCTATAATTTCTTTATATTATAAAGGACTGTGAAGGACTGTGAACGGCGCTCCCAAGCTCAATTGAGCTGCAAATCACCTTCCCTATACACACTAGATGCCCGTTATTCTCCCACGCTAACGGGTTCACCGTTGTACTTTGAAACTCCAATCGAGGTGATAAAATACTGCTTTCAACCACTATCAACCACATGGCCCTATGAAAGAGCAGCAGTGTATGTTTGGTCCATCACACCGCACCCCTCTCATCCTCTGATCCTCTCACCCCTCACCCCCCTCACCATCCCCCTCCCCCAAAACATCCCCAGTTTCCAGTTTCCCTCCAACCCTTGCTCCACCAACCACACCGCACAGATGGGCTCTTGTGGTGCTTTGACGTTCACCGACCACCAAAAAAATGTGCTCTCCTCCACAACCCACCTCCAACTTCCCGGAGGGTCCATCAACCCCACCACGCAATCCTCGCACGCACGCTGACGACACCGCTTCTTCCCTTGCCCTTAACCCCCCGGGTATAATACAAAATGATTGCTTTGCATAAGTTCAGGGTTCATCCTCCCTCGTGCCGTACTACGTTGGTGGGGATCCCTATCCTGTCCCTCTGATGTGCAGTAACAGTATCCGCCACACTTTCCAGCATCTCCAAGAGCACCAGACAGGGCCATCCCTTCACTGCTCATCTTGCATCTGCCTCCCTCGCGCGCCGAGCCTGGTAATTGGGATAAAACAGCACCTCATCTCTCGCCCGCACGCCTTGCAGTGAAGGCAAAAACGGATAGAGAGCCTCTCATCCCGCGTTGATACCTGGCTGCCCATCGTCATCATCCATGACTGCGTGCTGCATCCAGGTTCCCTGACTGCACGCATATCTCCTCCCTGTCAAAAGTCGAGCATGCACATCTGCCGACAGTGCCTATAGCTGCCCCCACCACGTTAAGCATCCCACCTTGCCACGAGGCCGAGAGATACGGCCGCCCCTCCCTGGGCGAGAAGAGGTGATCTCATACCCGACTGGGCTGTCGCGCGCGCACCCCTTTGGGACAAATTGCCGCCGGAAATTCTTCTCGCGGTGGTGGGGATCTCATGTCCCGTCAGCGCCGCTGCTCGAGTTACACGTTCCGTTCCTGCTATATAAAGACTGCTCCTATAGAGGCTTATGTGCAGCGGACTATTTCTCTGCGGTTCACTAGAGGGTCCTTGCTCTAGATATAAAGGAGTGCTTGCCACCACCCATCGCTGTCTCTATCGATAACTGCGAGGCTGCAACTCTATCACAATCTCCACCTTCCATTTGACTTTGTTCTTCCGCTCCCTGCTGCAATGTAACTCTCATCCCATGCTCTGATTTATCATCATAAGCTAATATATTTCTGAAGAAACAAAACCTCACAATCCACAACTCTCTCACGATGTGCGAATATACCAAAAACTACTACGTCTATACGTCCTGTCAAGACCCAGGCGCACACTTTTGCGGCACCTCTGTCGATGGCAATAGGTCGCAATCCTGTTCTCGCGGTCCCCACGAACGATTCATTATCATTCCAGGTCACTGCCCGCTGTGCTCGTCATGACCACACGGCTCCGCTTCCATGATATCAAAGAGAAGCTCTATATATTTTTACGCGGCAGAAAGAGAGACGGATAATGGCATGACGACGAGAAACACTACATGGGCAAATTGAGAATCTGTTGCATCTCAGCTGAGGCGTGGTATCATAATTTTTACAGGATGGTCGATTTCGGAAGGAGTTTCATGGGTTTTCTTGCGTTTTGGCCCTTTTCGACGATCTGCGGGTGATGATGCCACGCCAAGTGTGTCGGTATGCAGCTGTCCAAGGCTGTATCCACTCTCCTTGGAACAGCCCGCCCCGCGGCCCGTTCCAAGGTGTTTTTGTGTTTTTGTTTTTGGAGTAAGCGGACAGGTCAGAATAGTTGGGGCAATCTTTTGAGCAAGCTCTGTGCGTGGGTTTTGCGAAGCGGAGCCGGAGGAATGGATATACCACTATAGCTAGGGACATGCATGTTTTTTCATAGAAAGAGGACTTAGTTTTCACTTTGCTCGGGTGCATACGGGAAGCAGCGGCGTGGCGTCAGGAAGCTTTACGCTTCCAACCTAGCCAGCTGAGACATTAGCACCTTAGGCTTGAATAGACATATGAATGTCAATTGACAGTATAGAATGCTGCAATAGCTGAGAGGCCGTATTGTGACTAAAAAACAAGTTTTGCATAGGCACCCCGCCATCAGCAACCAAGGGGCACTCTCCTTCACTGGCGTTTATAGCCCTGGCCGGCGGACCTTGAGCGGGGCCCCGTCCGGGTGCTCGCCGTGCATGTACCATGCTGTGCGCGTACCTACAGCCGGTCAATGCAGCGCATCCAACACATGGCATCGGCATTTTGGGGCCTATAAGGACGAGCAATATAGTCAAAGCCAACCTCGGACTGGCCACTGTTTGCAATATCAGTTGCAGCTAAGCAACCCTCGCAACGTTGAAAACCGTCCCAACCGCTGCACCTTGCTGCAAGCGGGAATCGATCATCTGCAGGTCGCTGGAAAGGGATATTGGGGTCCGCACGGCTCAGCAATGGCTCAGCGTGAGGGGTGAAAAGAGGGGACGATAGAGCGGAGAACTCCATAGGATTTCTACCCGCTAGCCTGCCGCTGACTTGTGCACTCCTTGTTCTCTGACATGTTGCCACGCAACTAATCTTGAAGCACTCACAGCGAATAGATAATTCCAGCTGAGCTGTGGGCTGCAGCATATGCTACCTTGCTGGTTGGACTTCAAAGCTGCACCCCGCCAGGAAGAGCCCATATGGTGACGTATTACGGATAAAGCCTGGCAAAGGCCATATCAGTTGGAATCATTCGTTTAATGGTGCCATTATGACTGCTGAGCCACAAATAGATGGGTAACAGACCGGAGTAATCCGAGAAATAGGAAAAGCTCGCCCAATAAGTACATGCCAGGTGGTGACGATGATCCGTGACTCCTATGAGAGCAGCTGACATCCTGCCGTTTCACGCGCCATGAGGTTGGTGTTGTGCCAAACTGGGGACAGTAGGATCCTTCTTGGTGCCACACCCACTAGGCGTGGCCACAGATGTTGCGGGATCCCTTGAATGGGCGCACTCCGGCCACTAACGGCTCCATGCTCCTGACAACTTCTGTGTCCTAGACTTAGCTTGGTGGCATTGGTCAAAACATAGGTCCGGATAACAAGGCTGGTAATTCAACAAGATACAATCTCCAAAACGTGCATTGATGCATGCGGCACCGCTGAACCATTTTAGTTCCTTCTCCATACCTCCGCAGTAGCAGCTATTTGGGGTAAGTGTGATCGGCGACAGCGCGAGTAATAAAAGAACACGGCAGATGGAAACTATAGCAGAAACTATAGGAGACACTATATTGTAGCAAGTAGCGGGAATAGCAGCCGATGCACAGAAACGACTAGTTTGCGCATTGGGCCCTAGATGGATGAAATCGCGTTGTGATGAAATCCACTGTAATAAACCAACTGCATGACAAGTCCGTGTGGCTGAGACATGACAGGAAACCGCGGCAATAAGAAATTGGAGGAGGTGATAACTGGCACTCGTAATGAAAAGGTCCTCACCCCTGCACTTGTCAGGTATAATCGTGCTAGTTTAAAAATATGAATCAATGCCTCAGCTCTGAAAAGTAGCATGAGACGGATTGATAAAACGCGTCGCAAGATCTGTCCGTCGTAGCTGGAAATATAAATAAACAGATCACGTGCGATAAATACTAGTAAGATGCAGGCCCACTTTCCCCACACGCCGTTATCCATGATCGGCCTCCATTAACCCGGAGGTCCAGTGGGAGCTCCGTGGATACTAATGCGGCTACGGCTAAGTTATTGCCCGCATCTTGACAGTCGGTGACCCTGCCATTGCTTTTCTTGCAAGATATATTTCCAATTCAAAATATAAATACTTGTATAAACGTATATATATATATATCGCTCTTACTTGCCCGAGAAGAAAGATGGCAAAGGTGTTCGACGCCGCAGAAGGTCAGTTATCCCCGCACATTACGTGCCACAAGCCGAGACTGAGACGGGATTTTTTTTACCCTAGTTGCGAAGCACAACACAGCAGAAAGCTGCTGGGTAATTCTTTATGGTGATGTCTACGATGTGACGAAATTTCTCCCGGAGCACCCGGGCGGATCAAAGGTCGTTCTGAAGCTTGCCGGCCGGGATGCGACTGAGGAGTTCGACCCAATTCACCCTTCCGGCACCTTGGCCGAGAACCTCGACCCCTCGTGCAAACTGGGCCGAGTAGACCCTGCAACGCTCGTTGCCCCAGCAGTGGACGAATCCAGTGCAAAGCGGGAACAAGAAGGGCCAGTAGATGTCCAAACCCTGCTCAATCTCGACGAGATCGAAGAGGTAGCAACGAAGAAGATCTCACAGAAGGCATGGGCGTACTACTACTCCGCTTCCGATGACCTTTTCTCCAAATCTTTCAACAATCAAGTGTATAGACAGATCCTAATGCGACCGCGAGTCTTTGTCGATTGCACAAACTGCGATACAACCACCACACTCTTGGGCCACAAGGTTGGCTTACCCCTCTACGTCGCCCCGGCGGCAATGGCAAGACTGGCTCACCCGGATGGCGAATACGGTATTGCACAGGGAATATCTTCCTTCGGAGCGTTACAAATTATCTCCAACAATGCCTCCCAAAAGCCAGAAGAGATTGTTGCCAACAGTGCGCCAGGACAAATTTTTGGATGGCAAATATACGTTCAGAACGACCGGGCAAAGAGCATTGCTATGCTTAAACGCATCAATGCATTGCCGAACATTAAGTTCATCGTCTTAACCCTCGACGCCCCAGTTCCTGGGAAGCGCGAGCACGACGAGAGGGTCGGGTCGCTTGGCAGGGGTCTGGATGCGATATCCGATGGCACAGGGGAGAAGCGGGAAGCAAAAGGGGGCGTTGGAAAAACTCTATTTTTCGGCACTGCCACGGATTTGACCTGGAAAACCACCCTTGCTTGGCTCAAGGAGCATACGGACCTCCCTATAGTGCTGAAAGGTGTCCAGACTCATGAAGATGCATACCTAGCGATGCAGTTTGCGCCACAGATAAAGGCTATTATCTTATCGAACCATGGAGGACGAGCTATGGATACTGCACCTCCGGCTGTGCATACGCTGCTTGAGATACGCAAATACTGCCCTGAGGTGCTCAGCCGCATCGAAGTCTGGGTGGATGGCGGCATCAAGCGCGGGACTGACGTGGTAAAAGCGTTGTGTCTTGGCGCGAAAGCCGTCGGCGTTGGACGGGCGGCGCTGTTTGGGCTCGGTGCCGGCGGAAAGGAGGGCGTGGAGCGAACATTTGAGATTCTACAGGCAGAGATTGAGACTTGCATGCGACTACTCGGCGTGTCCAAGGTGAGCGAGCTTGGACCGAAGCATATCAACTCAAGAGCCGTGGAACGGGACATCTATGATGGCCATGCTGGACTGGAGAAGGTGGGATTGTGGGTTAGCGCAAAACTATAAGCAATACCCCGGATTTTTGTATATAGTTCGACCCGCTCTTTTGGAGCCTCTTGCTAGACTCAAACTGCTGTTGTAACCAGCCTTTGTTAGTAGGACTCGGCAGAGAGCGGCACCGACATTGCATATAAACCTCTGGATTTAGAACGCGGCAAGGGTAGCGATGCGAACAGTAGAATAGTAAATATAAACCTACCACCGTCAGGAATCTACCGTATCACCGTCTTGCACAAAGATTATACTACACATGCCCAAATATTCTACACTATGTCCTCTATAACTTTGTCCTTCTCCCCGACTTCACACCCTTGGGAACCTCACCCGACAAGACATTGCGAGGATACGACATCTCGGGGCTCAGTCCGGACATGGGTGTCCTCCAGCTCGCTCCGTCAACAACCAGCACGTTGCCGTTGACAAAGTTGCCGGCATCACTGAACAAATAGACGGTGGAGTCGGCAACTTCCTTCACGAGGCCGTAACGTCCCAGCGGAACGCTAGCCTTGGCAGCCTCCATGCCTTCTGCTCCAACCAGCCTTTCCATTCCTTCAGTAGCACCGATAGGCCCTGGGGCGACGATATTACTGGTGACACCCCTTGGCCCGAATTCAATCGCAGCGTTTGCTGAAAGTGCATCAATCGCGGCCTTGGCAGCTGCGACGTGGGTCTGGAATGGTGTTCCAGAGTAATGTAGAGTTGCCGAGACGAATATTATGCGACCGCCGGTGCTTGGGTTCTTGCCATCGTTCTTGTTTGCTGCGGCTGACTCGATAAGGTATGGGAGGGTCGCCTTCAAGGTGTTGAAGGAGCCGACGACGTCGATTTCCATGACTGTCCTGAAAGCATTGGTGGAGAGGCCAGTGATGGGAGCCAGGAAGTTGCCTGCTGCGCCGGCACTGTATTATGAACGTCAGTAGGAGTTCAGTGAAGCTGTCGCAGGAGAGGCTATTCTCACATGACATAATCAATACCACCGAGCTCCTTCACGGTCCGCTCAACGGCTTGAGTCAAGCTCTCGAAGCTGCGAACATCCACCCCTCCAAGACCGATAACCTTCGATCCTTTGCGCGCCGTCTCGATGTCCTTTGCCATTGCCTCGGTCTTCTCGACATTGCGTCCGATGATTGCGGCGTTGGCTCCTAGGTGGACGAGGGCTCTCACCTGTGCAGAGCAAATCGTACCTGCGCCGCCGGTGCAGAAGACAACCTTTCCGGCTGTTCCAGGTCAGTTATAATCTCAAAATCGTGGGTTGCCTCCTTACCGAAAATGCCATCCCGCCAGACATTAGAAACATACTCGCTCTTCGGCAAAACCATTGTAGCGATGGGGTGATAAGTATGGGAATGTGACTACAACGGCAGATGTGGGTATACAAAATGGACTCAAGATTGATAGATTAATAGAAAGCCGCTGCGAGGAGAGTTAAATATACACGGAACCAGCCCAAACTTTATGTCAACGTTGCTCTACTCCCCGGGTAGATCATACGCCCGTAACATGTGGGGTTCGGAGCTGGGCCAGGCGATTTCGCCAAAAGTAATCAAAGACATCGTCATATACCTCGGCGGTGCCTTATAGTCCAGGCGCCAAGAACGAGCCAATCATGCAACCCGGGGAGTCAGCGACGTCAAAGGAGGTAGTACGTCGAGACCGTCTCCACAACCACACCAGCACGGAATACTGAGCCGCCATTTGGAACTCTCAAGCGCCGTGTATATCAACTTCGGAAATCACGGCTGGCTTCTGCCCGTAATCTCCAAAATGTATACTCGTCCTGGTGTAGCGCCGTTCAAGCTCATAGGATCTATTTCCTTGGGTCTTCTTACCGTGAGAGCTCTCCTTCCCCGCGGCCATTCCATCAGCACCTCCTCTTCATCATGTCGTTTAGTTAGAAGTATCGTGGTCAATGCTAATATATGTGATATATAGGGAGTTTCATATACCCTGAATGCGATAGCTGTACCCGCGCTCTTGACGCTACCCTCCTCCGCAACCGCATCCACCGCCTTCACCCTTCTCAACACTCGCGCAGCCCAAACTCTCCGCATATTCACAGGAATATCAACTGTCTGCTTCCTCTCTGCATACGCCCTGTCCCCTCGCGGCTTCCGTCACCCATATCTTCTCTGGAGCACACTTATTGTTGCAGCAAGTGGTTCCGTCGACTTCTTCCTTCAGCCCGGTCGCCCAACTTCATCCCCGGCGCTTAAAGAACGGACCAGGAAGGACAAAGGAAAGGCCAAGCTGGATGCCAGCTATGAGTTGCTTGGCGACAGCAACAGCGAGGCTGGGATCAGCGACGGAGGCAGCGAGGAGGATGTGAACGGCGAGGACGTGAGGGCTGAAATGCTCGGCTTCAAATCGCTACAAGCTCTTAGGTTCTACCTTTCCGGCGCAGGATTTGTGGTGAGCTTGATTGGCTTGTGGGGTGATGGAGCCTGGTGAAGAAGGCACTGGTTATGATGATATTATGATGGAAATCAAAGGGTGGACAGGTGTTTCATAGGCGAATCGGACAGTCGCAACTTTATATAACAAAAATAAAACATGGTATTCTTCTCTACGCAAGCAGTCTTGCTTATTGAGCATCTCTTTCTACTCGCTCTTCTTTTTCTTTGCTTGTAGTCCTTCGTTCATGGCTAACGCAACGTCCTCCACAGTCCTCCCTCTTTTCCTGTAGCCTGTCTTCTCTTGGCCCAGCACCGTGTCATTAGACATTGTCTTGTAAACCCCAGCTACGCCCAAGAACAAGTCTTTTTCGAAGCCTGCTTCCTCAGAGAAGGTAGCCGCAATCTCCTCCATTTCTGCAACCCAACGATACGCCTTGGGAGGAATTCTAGGGACAGAATTTTCGGCGGCACGGAGGGTTGCAGGTGATATCTCCCCAAGCAATTCCTTGAGCTCGCCGAGCACACCAAGTTGCTGGGCGGTGGTGAAAGATTGTGTGAGTATTCCAGAAAACCCTTTCATTGTGCTTGCAAAGCACATCTTCAAGCCCGATGCCTGGCCAATCTCATCGGAGATATGCGTGATATTCAAGGTTTCGGCGAGATGCTGGCCTGACTTTGGAGAGTCCGTTACTTTATAAGGTCCAGATGTCGGGATTCTTGGTTTGCTCCAACTTGAATTGCCAGAGCCGTCACTGGGTCCGTCTTTGAGCGACGGAGGTCCGCCGACAATACCACCATCAACAGGGAGAACGACGCTGGGATCTTGAAACAGATTTGAGATGCTTCTTGCGCTTCGTGGGGACACTGCATTGAGATCCAGATAGTACAACGGTGTTGAACGCAAGCCTCTATGGAAGTTTAAGACATCAGCGACCCGCTGGGCTGTTGCCTGAGCATCGCGGGGAGGTACGATGGACAAGATGTAGTCGGCTTCTCGGACGACGTCTTCATCTGTTGCCAAGGTCTCTATTTGACCTTCCTCTGCCCTTTCCTGAGTGTATTTGCTGGAAATAGTATCAGCAAATGTTGCATGGATCTTATTATATAGAAATATCAGAATGGGTCATACCTTCTGCCTGTGATATTGGTAACAACACGGTAGTTATGGGCTATCAACAACTTGGCAACTCCCAGGCCCATCTCGCCGATGGACAAAACGCCCACTGTTGCAAGTGTTGGAGTGGCCATTATGGTAAAGATTCTTGAGATGTTGTAGAAGTAAGCCAACGGCGGGGTATTATTGCTTCGATGTTTATCACTTCGTGAGGAGCGGGGCTGGCGACGGGAATAGCTAGACTCTTATGGGAGAATATAATTAATCAAATATAATTCGCTACTTAAGCCATCGAGTCGGGGACACTTGGAATATTAAATAGTTTATCCTGCGAGCTCCATGCTGACGCTACTACCCCCCATTCCAGAGCGATATTCGGAGGACGGCAATGGCGAATATTGCGTCACGTGGCTGTGACGTGCAAAATAGACTTTTGGACATGGAGGTCATGGACTGGGCACCTGTAATCAGCTACTAAGCTCCAAATGAGTACTATAGAGACTATTCGGCATAAGCATCCGAAAACGAGTTGGGAGTGTCAAGCTGAATTCCTCATAATGTGACGAATTACACTCCCGTTGGTGACATGGAAGGGGGCGACTGGCCCAGTGCTCAGAAGCAAGACAAAGACAAATGGCGAGTCTAAGTTTATACTGTACAGTTAGGCCAGCCCCATGATAATTGTGTCAGCCATGAATAATATTGTGGAGAGAGGGGGGCCCCTTTGTCGACAATCGAGCACATAAGCACCAGGTAAGACAGCAGGCATCATATTTGGGAAACATCATTGTCATTAATATACGGTACCACTCATCTCGTACAATATCCTCCAGCACGCCAACCCGACCCGTCACAAGCTCTGATGCAGTACATTTTGGTAATCCGACCGATCAACTGCTTCAGGTTGTTGACCCATAAAGTCAATGGCCGGGTGGGTAGTTTCCAGTTTCTCCACCACCGCATCCAACACTCTCCAACCGCTCTCATTGTCCAACACTCTCCAACCATTCTCGTTAACACCCTTCCTATTCGTTACACACGTCGTGGAAATCGGCATGAACCGGGAAAACTCCAAAACTGCGGTATAGTGACTCCTTCATTTCTTGTCTGCGGAACGCGCCTCACGCATCAAGGAATAATATGCAGCCTCCACGACAGCATCAATTTTGCGTTCCTTTTCGATAGCCAACTTTTGCGTTTCGCTGAGAGGATATTTCTTATCAGTAACAAAGGGCCTCGTATCGGTTTGAATGCCAACCGAGGTATTTGTTGCGGTTTCAAAGCCGTTGTGTCCTCTTGTCAGATTAGGCCTCCCCATTTGCTGAGCTGTGGCTCCAAGGCTTTGGTGTCCTCTTGCC
The DNA here is from genome assembly GCA_000750815.1 of Pseudogymnoascus sp. VKM F-4516 (FW-969). Classification (NCBI taxonomy): domain Eukaryota; kingdom Fungi; phylum Ascomycota; class Leotiomycetes; order Thelebolales; family Thelebolaceae; genus Pseudogymnoascus; species Pseudogymnoascus sp. VKM F-4516 (FW-969). The sequence continues at coordinate 36,118 of JPJZ01001593.1, read as the reverse complement.
AGGGTTGGATTCCCAAGTTGCTGAGCTGTGGCTCCAAAGCTTTGGTATTCTCTTGTCAGGGTCGGATTCCCCAGTTGCTTACAAGCATGCCCCGCATGAGCAGGACTGTTCCTCGCGCCGGCTCCAAAACCCATCAAAGCGTAGGTGGCCCCCATTGATCCATCGTTTTTATGTTTTGGGAGGATTGGATATCCCAGTTGCCTTCCCATTCCCTTGGAAACATGCTCTGTTTGAGCAGGACGGCCCTTTCCACCAGGTCGCATACCCATCAGAATATTAGCTGCGGCTACAACTTCGGGATCTTCAGTTTCTTTTGCCAGGGATTCGCTAGACAGGACCGAATTTTCTAATTCAACAGGAAAGCCCCTAGGATCGGCGCGCATGTTCATCAAGATGCAAGCAGCGTCCACGACTTCATCGATACCCTGCTTCCTAACCAGCGCCAACCTCTCCTTGTCCTTGAGAAGGTCCAAATGTTTACCGATCAGAGACAGCTCCGAGTTGATGTCTTTCTTGTGCTCTTGAATTTCTTTTGCCCATGGATTTGGTCGCGTGTCTTTACGCTTCCTGCGGAGTGCTTCGTGGGGAGGATAAAAAATGTCCGAGAGGCTAATCTCGTCGGAACAGTCACTAGAGAGCGACGAATCCTCCTCCGTCATGTCGTGGTCACTCACGTCTTGAACATTGAAAACGTATCTCTGAGAGCTTGGTCCGTAGTAATCGTCCCTGTGGCTTGGGATGGCACGAGGGAATTGTGTTTCCGGGCGATTCATTCTGGGGTTTCCCGCACTGGCATCTTTCTTGCCCGCAGGCGCTTGCTTTCCCAGGCTTGATTGCTGGTATGTGGCGGCTGTCTTCTGCTTCTTGGGGGTGGGTTTTTCCATGCCCAGAATCTCATCCACAACGGAAATCTTCATTGTTTCCTGGCGTGGATGCTTGAGTTCCTTGTGGTGGGATCTCGACGATGGTATACCTGCTGTTGGAGTATATCTTTGGTGACGGGGGCTGCCAGGCACAAATCTGGCAGCATATTCACCCGCCTTCTGCTGGGCCTTCATGATGGAGTTCGCCTGGGCACCATAGTCTGTCCAGTCCATATCATTTCTCTTGAAATGGATACCATCGCCGCCTAGCATGCACCTATAGCACAACTGAGAGGTGCATGTCAAGCAGCGTTGAAGAACTGAGTCGTTTCGTTTTTCGCAGATATCACACTTGGCGGTGTGAATATACACGGGCACAAACTCTGTATGCGGCTCTTCGTTCATTGCGACTGGTTTGGCGATAGGAGCTTGCGAAGCCCCCTTCCCTTGAGCCTTGGAAGAGGAAGCTGAGGAGTTGAGGTTTGATTCCACTGGTTTGGCCGCTGGTTTGGACGCCGCCGCTGTCCCTGTACGTTTCATTCTTGCCATCTTTTCAAATGCCAAGATAATCAAGTATTGTCGTTGTGCTGTATGGAAAGACTCGCCTTGCTCGTCTTTAAGAGAAGTGAGATGTTGAAGTGAGTCGTGATGTGTTATAGGAGCAAGATGTTACCCAAGCGCGGAAGCAAGTGAATGTAGCTTTCAAGTGAAGTTACGAGCGTCCACAACCTCAGAGTCAAGTTGCTGTCTGCCAAGTGTTAAATTGTGGACGTTCACACTCTCGGATGGAAGATGTTGTTGCTTCCGAGTGTGTGGTTGTGGATGTTTACGATCTTGGAAGCAAGTTGATGTGTCTTGCAAGTGTGAGGTTGTAGACGTCCACACTCTCGAAAACAAACCGTTGTGGCTTTAAAGTGTGGGTGAATTTGTGGACGTTTACTGTTTGATAGTTGCTACGCCGAGAGACTGTCTCCCCAATCAGGGCGGCCTAGGCGGCTTAGGCGGCTTGGTCGGCTTAGCTACCTACTGTCAACAGAGGATCTCGTCGGGGAACAAGTAAGCACACCTTATAGGTCTATGCAGTGTGTTGAATCTCTCGTCGTTGGTTAGATACAGAACATCGATGTATAGAAACAGTCTTTTGTTGATGTTATATGAGAAACGGAGAGGAAGCTCTCCTTAGGTTTACTATCCCATTTATTCTTACGTAGGCAAGTAGACGGTGAATCAGCCCAGCCGCCACTCATACACCGAGGATTCGAAGTATCTCAAGTGGGAAAGTAGAAGGGTGAATCAGCCCTTCATACCATGAGGAGTATTCCTTGTATTGTGACCAGAATTGTAAGATTTTTTAATAACGGGATTCACTTGGTTAAAACTGCCTCCAATTGCCCCTGTAGCATATTTTATCAACTCATGGGGCAGGCAGTGCTTATTACATGAATGTTTACAATAAACTCTTGATTTATGGAGTGGAACTCCTCAGGGACTGTTCGTCATGTCATATCAGCGACATACATAAAGAGACCCAACACAAAGGTGGAATTGGGCTATTAGGATATAGTGAATCAGAACCAATAGCTCCTTCAGGCTGAATTTATAATTCTAAATGCCACTTGAATCACACACATGGGCGTCACTTGTCATCGAAAAAAATGCCACAGGACGAGGTTATTTTGATTTGATGGACCCGAACGCCATTTTACACGTTTGCAATATAATCCAAACCCACGAGCTGGCTCTGACTGCCTTGCAACACCCCAAGTAGAAACGTACTCAGCAAAACCTGGCATGATAACAACTAGCAGACCAACCAGCATTTACAATTTCCCACCATCTATTCCGCCATTTCAATATCCCCCGTGATGTCGGTAGAAGCAGCCGGAGCAGCGGTCCCAGATGGCTTGTTCGAGTCATCAGCACCATTCTCCTTCGCTCCCCAGTAGTCTTCCATCTCAGCATCAAGCTCCTCCTGTGTCTTCTTGGGGCGACGGGTTGACCTTCCGCCTCCCTCACGCCCTCCCCTGTCGCCTCTCTCAGATCGTTCTCCTCTTTCTCTTCTGGCTCCAGGGGGACGGCCATCACGACGGCGTGGCATCGGGCTGCGAGACGAGCGGTCGCGTCCGGGGACATATCTGTCGACATTTGGTGGAGGGGGTCCGCTGACATCAGAGTGGCGGACTGGCGAATAAGAGCGATCGCGCGAGCCTCCTGGTCTAGTTATGCGCTCTGCCAACGGACGAGGCGGGAGTACAGCACTGTCAAACGGGTTGCGTCTGCCGCCGCCACCTGGTCCAGATGGTACTGCTACCAGTCGGATAGGTTGGCCTTTTCAATGTTAATGAACCGAAATAGTAACAAGAGCGATCATGGAGCTTTACCATTCGCATTTGCGCCGTCATACTCGCGAACTGCAGCGCTGGCATCGCGGGCGGACTCGTAGGTCACGTAGGCAATGCCCTCAGAGCGACCAGCACGGTCATAGACGAGCTCCAATTTGGCAACAGGGCCAATGCGATTGAAAAGGTCCTGAAGTTGTCAGCAGTGGTTTGAGTTTCAGCTTCTGGGTCTGCCTACATCGAGATCGCTTTCCGTCAGGTCGTAGTGTACATTGTCGACGCGCAATTTCGAGCTTGCTGGTGCACTGAATAGTACAGTCAATATTTGTCATTGTTCGGGACGTATGGAACAGCGTACTATGCTCTCTCACGGTCTGGTGAGTATCGTCTTGGGCGTGGGGCATTGCTTGATGCTATTCATCAATCAGTGTGATGCTTTGGGACCCGGAAGACTCGAACATACTATTGTCATTGTATTTGTCGTGTACCCATTCACTACTGAAAATCAGCACCTGGCCAATATCGATTTTAAAGCATCCTAACGTACGAATCAAGATCTCTAGGTTCGTCTCGTATCGACTGTGTCCAAAGAAGGTCCTGCGTTAGCTGGTTCTCGTATACATCTATGCTTCAAGCAACTATTCGAAATGCCGCTCCAATCGGATCCGGCTGCGATTGCCGCTGAGGAGATGCGAAAAAGGTTTTGGAGGAGGGAGGAGCTGTATAAACCTGCGGGTACAGCATTAGCAAACCTAGGTCATTTGGCTCATGCCGTGGTAGGTGTTTAGCCACCTTTCTTATGCCATCTCGAGGGTATTCAGTTCTATCGTTGCGGCGACCACCGCGTCTTTGACCTCGAGAATCTTTGTTCTGCTATCCGGGACAGTCAGCACCAGTGAACGAGAGGGGCAAGGCTGAAAGGCTGAGTTCAATGCAAACATACATGGCGCTCAGAAACAATGTCATCTAAGCTGCGATCCATTGCGCAGGTAGTGGAACAGGCGATAAATATGCTGCACGTGTAGAAAGGGTTGCAGTATGAAAGGCTTGTATGTGAAGAAGTGAAACGCGTTCCGAGTTTTGCAGGTGGACCTGGATAGATGTCGTCCAGCTTTCGCTAAACTTTTCTGTTTACCTTGCTGGTTACGATTTAAGCGCTAAGCGCCAGTATCGCCCCGAACTGGAGGAGACATCACCGGCTTTACGGATGCTAAAACTGATCCATTTAATGCAAGTATCCGGCGCGAAAAATACCCTCGGTTGAAAATAAGGCACGATTGCATACTCGTAGCACTTTCATTTGACAGTGTAGCATTTGAGGGAGGCGTTCAGGACAATCCCTAGCAAAAGTTTCATGTGACGTTCTGGACTATGAAGGGGATCTGTAAGCAATTGGCAGCTGCTCCGTTGCTGAGACCTAAATATTTGCAGAGTGTTCCCCGTGTAACACTCATTTCCAAACAATATTATGGCAGTGCCGAAAGTCCGTCACGCCTGGCCAAGTCAGAAAAATCTTGGCGGAAACAATTCAGTATAACGACGGGATCGCCAGCGTCATTAGTAAGTGGAATCCTATATTTATGCTATAGGGAAATATTTCAAATAAGCTTGAAGCTGGTATATATGTACTTACATGCCTGTAGAAACCCAATGACATCTTGAGCAAGATCAAAGAAGTTCAGAGTTCGTTTGATTCGGAGCGGTACAGAGATTTACTCGTCAACACGGAAAAAACTGTTGTTGTACTATCGACCCCATCGTTTGCAACCTGGCTTGAAGATGGCTCGTTTGTCCCGAACCTTCTCCAGACAATATTTCCTACCACACCGGATGCCGCAGAGATAGAGACTATCCTAGGGGTGGTTGACGGCTTGGCACCCCCGAATATCTCTGATTTGGAGAGTGATAGGATCACACTGACGGAGGGATTTGGTGTTTCCATCAATCTAAGCAAATCGGGGGAATATCAAGGGGAACGTAGGCTGAAACAAAGCTCTATGGGCTCGAGATCGAACCCCACTGATAGTTCAAGTATTACCGTTCGAGTCCATGACTCAGTTGCCGCCGAAAACACGAAGGCTGCCCCAAAACATACGGATATCACCATGCCTCTCGCCAACACGATGTTCCGCAATGGGCGCATATCTACACTCCTTGAAGTGCGTTGGGAAAGAAGCTCTCCAGGGGGTCCATTCAAGCAAACTGGGAGCAGTGAGCTGGAGTCTCTGACTATCTCTGATACGTTCTCTGGGAAGTTATTCGATACCGCCACAAATATCCCTCTAGAACCTATTACCGAGACTAGACATGTCGCGAGCGGACTAGGAAACATTGTGCGGACCCTCACAGATGCTGGCGGGAAAGAAATACCCGCATCCAGTGAGCTTGAACCGAGCGTGGTCTCATATCTGTCATCACGAGGGTTACCGGAGCAAACAGTTGGCGTGTGGGCCTTGGTTTTCCCTGGTGAAGTCTATGAATCTTACCGTGATAAATGGGCCAAAGACTACCCTACTCGCGTCTGGGAGGCAATAAGGCATGGAGCTAGCCTCCATCGTGTCGGTAAGTCTATATACTATCCCACACTTGTCAGCTTTCGTGTCCAACTAACGCATCATAGTATCTGGTGGCGGCGGCTGGGGCGTTAAAGCAGGCCTCCTTTCTCTCGACCCCGAAACCCAGTTCGGCTCCGGTGAAGCTAGATATGATTTCTCTCAGCCGGGATCCGCTCTAGACAGCGACGCCGAGCAGACGCGGGCGCTTGGCCAAATCGCAAAACCGGGGTCTTATATCCAGTTCTTAATTGCGCATCAGCAACTGGATGAGCTCTCTGGTGAAACTCCTCCTCCAAACAACGCCGAGCTGTTGGAGCCTCGCGCAGTGAAATGCGATGCCCCTTCAATTTTGCTGGGCTGCATCCCATCTACCATCGACGACATTCCACTGCCGCCTTCGGAGACGTCTGGGGACGATGCGAGGCGGGAGCTTGCGGTGTCTTATAATCAATTAAGCATACTCTCCGAGAATGGTCTTTATTTACGCAGGGAGGACATGGAGCAGACCCATAAGCCACCTCATTTCACCAGAGTCGACATTCCTGGCGGGGTAATCAGAGGGCAAATCAAGGCAGAGAACTGAACCTTCTTGTATGGTAACTAAGTGTGTAAACATAGTGTATGCATAGATATGTATAGTAGATATTATTGAGTTTCCACTGGGGCATTTTCGTTGGTTTGAGAGTGGGATCAAAGACGGCCGCAGATAAAATCTCTGCGCATGTGCTCAACTCATGTACTGTACAGTACAATTCATGCTTCACAATATATATGCACTGTGCAAGGCCTAACCTACCCGACCCCACCTCCCCCGCAGCCTGGAAGCTCCCACAAGCTCCCTTGTATCCCTAACGCTGCAATCGACATTAGCCCTGTCTTTAGCCCCGTCACACACAGACCGGGCCATTGGACAGCACCACAAGACCCATCCATCGCTCTTATCACATCTATCGCACAGTCGTCGTAATCCCGAGGCGTTATTTTAGTAAATCACTACAATCCCCGCGCGGCGATCCACATCCCCCGCGCCGCCCCCATCCACTCGGGAGAGCGGGTTTATAGAGACCGCGTGGCCCGGGCCAATCAATAGCGCCTCTGTACTGTACGCCACTGCTGCACAGCAAGCATTAGTGTGCTTATCGAGGTCGCCATTTCCAAAGTGACTGCCATGCCCACCTCCTTGCGTCTAAAAGTGCTTCGGCCTTGCGACCTGTCTCCAACGTCAGTCGGGGTGTTATTTCTCCAGTGACAGTACAGTGTGTGTTGGTGCTAGGTGATCTTGTGTGCTTTTCACACAACATACGACTTGTACTATTTGAGGACTTCGGAGAGTTGCCTCGGTTTCTTTTTATTTTTCCCTGCAAGTCTTGGGTATCCGGCCTTCTTTTCTTCGTTACTACCATTAGACCTTTCGAGGTTGAAGTTTCACGTTTCTCTTATTATTATCAAAAACTACCAATATACGCTCACAAGTAGACTGAAAGACTACTGCAATTGGGCGCACTCAACATGGTCTCCAAATACGCGCTATTTGCTGCGGTGGCAGTGGCAGCTTCATATCTGGTTGGAAACGGTGTTCTAACCCCGCCTCAGTTTCTTACATTTGGACATATGGGAACATTCCTTGAAGGCTTCCTGTTACAGTTTGTCGTCTGGACTTTCTACAGCGTATTGTTGAAGCATAGGTTTAGCTCAATGAGAAATCTACCCGGCCCTAAGGTCCGTGAAGCACTATTAGAAACCCCTCTACTATGAAGATGGAGCTAAAATCTGCTGTTAGGATAATAGCTTATTTATGGGACAATGGGATAACATTGTTGCAGAAACTCTAGGCGGCCCGCAGCGAAGATGGTAAGACACACCGAGCCACAAACATGTTCACTCCATACTAATAATACCAGGAGTAGAACAATCCCGAACGAGGGCATTATTCGTTTCTTGGGCATCTTCAACAAGGAGCGCCTCTTAATCACCTCACCCAAGGCCCTCTCCGAGGTTCTCACCACGAAGTCCTATGATTTTGTGAAGCCGTACCAGTTCTCTATTGGCGTCGGTCGTATAGTCGGCAAGGGCGTGCTCCTCGCCGAGGGTGACGAGCACAAATTTCAACGCAAGAACCTGATGCCTGCACTCGCCTTCCGCCACGTCAAGAGCCTCTTTCCAGTTTTTTGGTCCAAGGCGTCCGAGGTTGTGTTCGCCATGGATGACGAGGTCCAAAACACTACCGGTGCCCCTCCTTCAAAAGCCGCTATCGAGGCCGGAGTCAGTCGAGACATCAAGCTAGAGAGCGACCAAGCCATTGTCTCCGTCGGGCAGTGGTTCAACCGCGCGACCTTGGACATCATTGGGGTCGCTGGTATGGGGCAAGACTTCAATGCCATCGCCGACCCGACCGGAGACCTGTGTCAGGCATACGAAAGGACGCTCCGGACCTCTCGTCAAGCCACCTTCGTGCAAATTCTGTCCATATTTCTCCCCGACGTCATTGTCAGAAACTTGCCCTTCAAGTACAACAAGGAAGTGAACGGTGCCATCAAAGTCGTTCGGAACACCTGCCGAGACCTCATTATCAAGAAGAAGGAGCGCCTTGCGAGCGGCCAGGCAGCAGAAAAGGACATCCTCAGCGTCGCCCTCGAGTCCGGCGCCTTCACCGACGATAATCTCGTCGACCAACTAATGACCTTCCTCGCCGCTGGCCACGAAACAACAGCCACGGCAATGGCATGGGCCATCTACCTTCTAGCCGTGCACCCGGAGATGCAGACACGTCTGCGGGCCGAAGTTCGCGCCGGTCTCCCGAGCCCCGACTCCGGCGCCTCCATCACAGCGGCCGACATTGAGCACCTTCCCTATCTCAACGCCGTGTGCGCAGAGGTCTTGCGACACCACTCCCCCGTGCCGATGACGATGCGGGAGGCCAACGTCGACACGTCGATCCAGGGGGTGCGCGTCCCCAAAGGCACTGTGGTGTACCTGGTGCCGTGGGCGACGAACCGGGATGCCACGCTCTGGGGCGAGGATGTGGATGAGTTCCAGCCTGAGCGCTGGCTGCGTGATGCGAGTGGGGGTGCACCGACGAACTATGCGTTCCTGACGTTCCTACATGGGCCGCGCAGCTGTATCGGGGAGAAGTTTGCAAGGGGCGAGTTTGCGTGTTTGGTGGCGGCTTATGTGGGGAGATTTGAGTTTGAGTTGGCGATTCCGTCGATGGCGGATGAGTCTACGATTCCGATTAGGAAGGGGGCGACGAGCAAGCCGGAGAAGGGGATGTGGATGAAGGCGAGGAAGGTGGAGGGGTGGTAGGATGGTTTACGGAGCTGGGTTGGGAAGGAGCAATGAGATATGATATACTTATTTGGATGCTTGTTGTTGGCTTTATAATGACGGAAAATGGCCAATGGGTATGGATATGCTGTATAAAATGCAGTATATCAATGATGAGTAGATATAGTTATATAATATTGGTTACACTACTCTACTGTACGTATGTAGTTGGTTGTTTCGTCGTCTTGAACATGCCTACTGTGATCTGTCCGCCTCGGTATGAGTGCCTTGATATATCTGCCTTGATCTGAGCGCCTCGGTATGAATATCTTGATATACGGCTGCCTTGATCCTGATGCTATAATGGGTGCCTTTGAACACACCGCCGTATCCACACACTCCTCCACCATACCGCCTGCTTCACGGTCTCAACAGCCTCAACCTGATCGTTCATTGGTCAATGCAAGCACTTTACGCGTATGTGACGCGCGACTCATGGACGCGTCAAGACGCGTCTCTCAGACACCACTACTACAAAACAGGAATAGCGCAGGGCCTTTTCAAGGGCGCAAGACGCAGTTACCTTCAGACGGTACTAAACCCCTTCTGGTTAGCATGCACCCTTCCGCACCCTTTCTACCCTCGCCCGCTTCGTCACGCGCCGCCCGAACCACTCCCTCTCAGCCAATTACATGGCATCGTGGACACAGAGCGGAGACTCCCAGGCTACCCTCAGGCTGTCCATATTAAGGCCTGTGTTGGCCCGTCCCGCCGACCCCTTCCCTCGTCCTGTCATCCACCCACATCCGCTGTCGCCGTTGTTCCTGCGCATCATATCGCATCGCACTGCATAACACCGGCCACTTCACCGCGCATACCGATCCATAACGCCCCTTAGCCCCACGGGGAGCACAACACAAGCTCGCCGTCGCACACACTCTGCGCATCTATCAACCATTCAGTCACACCTCCTATACATTGCCGCGACACAAACCAAGCCTTGACCCCGACCTGGTCCGCGCAATCCGCGACCCTGACCGCCCGGCCGCAGCCGGCGCACCCACCACCATAACCATCACCACGTCAACCACGCCGGCGATGCTCCTCCCTGCGCTCTGCCCGCCCCCTCGCCGCGCTCCCCTCCCACCTTCTCTCTTCGCCTCACCGCCGGCCTCGCCCTCCCAACCCGCCTCCTCCCACTCCGCCCTTCTCGCCACATGTCGCGCCCTCCAGAGCATGCTCGCTTCGCCGCAGCCGAAGACGCAGACACAGTTACCCACCCCGCCGATGCGACATGCCCCGCTGCCGTCGCCAATGAAGCTGCGCCTGAGGTCATCAACGTCGCGGCCGTCGTCAAGCGATAGTGTTACGACTGTGGTTGAGGCTCCGCTGCCGCAGAAGCCGATACCAAGGAAGAGGATAGTGAAGCGCGCGCCGCCGAGGGGGGCGGGGAAGAGACGTCGAGGGTCGGTGGAGGAGGAGGAGGAGGCGCCGAGGACGCCGAAAAGGAGTAGGGCCGTGCCGGAGATGATGCCGTTGGGGCTCGTGAGGGAGGATTTTGAGAGATTACATAATGCGCATCAGTATCGGAGTGAAGGGAGAGAGGAGGATGCCCTGGGGATTGTGGGGGGTCCAGTGGGTGAGATGTCTGAGGTGGTGGAGGAAGGAGATGAGGGAGAATGGACGGACGAGGAGGATCGGGTGCTTGTTGAGCTTGTGTTACAGAAGCTGAGACTAAGTCGGCGGGAGTGGATGGACTGCGCGAAGATGGTTGGGAGGGACAGGGAAAGTGTAGGGAGGAGGTGGAAGAGTCTTGTTGGGGGAGGGGAAGTAGGGTTGAAGAGGAGGGGAAGGGAGAGGGGTGAACTTCCTGGGACGTGGCGGTAGAGCTCTGGGTTGGTATTGGATGGGTTATGGGCGGCACAGGGCTGGGTTTGGGGTTTCGGGCGTTACAGAGGATACCCGTCTAAGGACGATGAATGCTATTTGGGCGGTTATTTATATCTTATTTAGTCACGGATTACTTCCATCAATCATAACTTTTGTTCTGTTCACATAATATCTGTGGGCCGTAAATATGCGCCGTTGATTGTTACCTCCTCTAACAGTCTCGATCCGGCCAATACAAGCCGCACTTCTTGAATGAACCACATTCTGAGCCACATTCGCTTTGTTGTAGCTCGAACCCCGACCAAGTCCTCCCGTTTGCGCTGAAAGAGATGGGCTATCTACTAGAGGCAAAAGCGATTAGGGCGTTCCTTGGAGTTCGCAAATACCACAAAGGGAATACTGTTTGCAGACTGGGATGCGGCCACCGGGAATATTTGAACTCGCAACTGAGAATAAACTGCGGTCCCATGGGATCTCCGCTGCAGCTCTTCTACACATTCACATCAAAGATGAAAGAAACAGTTTCTCGAATCCCTCGTACTGTTTGTATAACGAAGAAAAGCCATACGGGATAGTCTTGCTGTATTGGGAAGGTCTCCCCTACAACGTATTGGTCTCTATGTCTTGGAGGACAAGGCCAAGTGAGGTCGCCAGCTTCTAGGAATATACAGGTTATATATATGAGAGACGGCGCCTTTATTTGTGGTATAGATTGACCTCCTTTCCTCGAAAAAGACCTCCAGCATAGCGTCTAAATATTATTGCACCAAGTCTCATAGAGCCATCGATTAAGGTCTACGTGTATACATACAAAAGTTGCGATAGCCATGACATCGTTACGAAAAAAAGAAGCAGAAATACGAAAACTTACACCTCTCTGCCACAACTGTGGTTGGAATATGCACCTTCAGATTAGTGCTGGATACGTCAGCACCGTCAAATGTTTTTTCGGGCACGGAATGCGAGGCCTTTGGAATATTGGGAGCGAATACATCTTGAAAGAGTTACCCTTGATTGACCCATGGGGAGATGACTACATTGGGACCGACGCTGCGACTACCAAATTTGTGCGTGAGAATACCACAGTCCCTGTGGTTGAGGAGATCAAGTACTGGAAGGACGACAAGAGCCACTTTTTCTTGATGAAACGGGTGCCTGGACAGAGTCTAGAAGATGCATGGCCATCGCTCAGTGATAACGAAAAGAAGGGGTACGCCCGCGAAGTTATCGGATATATTGCAGAGATTCGAAACCACACGGCACCGGCACCGCAGACCGTTGAAGGCGCTCCGGTACGTGACAAACTGCTCGGGTCCACGCATTACTCAGTGAGGAAAATCGAGGACAAGGAGACTTGGTGGGCAGGCGTGGCGGAAGGTCTTGCCGATAGCAACCCGGCATGGCTCGAAGAATTCAAAGAAAGATATCCAAGACGAACATCGCACTATGTGCTTACGCACGGCGATTTGAATATAGGCAACATTATGATACATGATGGACATGTCAGCGGCATCATCGACTGGGAGCATTCAGGGTATTTTCCTGATTGGTGGGAGCATGCGTGTGCCTTGACTTGGATGGAAGAGCCCGAGTGGCAGCTATACATACTGAATGAGATGGAGGCGCAACTCACAACCGAATTTGGCAATCATCGTGATGCGGCGGACTTCTGCAGGAGTTTCAAAGATTCGTATAAAATGCCCCGTAGGAAGCATACTCCACCCAAAGAGAGAGGGAATTTTTGCGAGTGCAAACCGGATTTTTAAGTGGAATGAAACGTTTGGTTTGGGTCGTTTGGTTTTGGCAGACTGCCTCTCCGTTTACAAGTTCACTGCTCTATTTTCTCTCCTAGATAGGGTTTGCATTTATTGAATATTATGATCAATTATCAAAATAATGCTACCGAACATAGTTCAGCTAATATTTCACCATTGCAGTCCTCTCGAGTAATGGCCATTTTGTTGCACCTTTGGCACCTCTTCTAATACAGCCCAGTAAACCCTAGCACCTCGACATTGCTTTAATATCACTTCTCTTTGGCCCCCAACACAGTTACTTCCGTGAGACGAGCCCTCCCAGAACGATCGGCGGCTATATTTAACTTTGATGCATTCGAGGTTGACAAGTTTACCTCGCCATTTTCTTTGATGATTAAAAGCACCTTGACACCAAACACATCAAACTCCCCAATGGTGCAGGCATTGTTTTTCTTAACCTTGTTCTTGTGCAGCCATAACTGCACCATAGGTTGGTGCTCGATAGAGGATGTTTGAGCGACAGATTTTCGAGTCAGCTGTACCATTTCCCTTTGAATGCCGGTCGGAATAAGTGCACCACATTGAGAACATTCGTGCGTCTCAGTTGGATCGTTCTTGTTGCAAAAGAAACAAGACATTTCTGGTTTGCAAATGCGTGTTAGAAGTAGATTTCGAAGGATCAGACAGAAGGGCAGGTATGAAATCAATTATAAAATGGGATTGCTCTCCGTATATCTCTTGGATGCCGTCGTACTTGTTGAAACACCCAGCGAATTCCCTTTTCTGGCTTCTCGGTCGTTGCTTCCGCAGGTAGTAGCCGTGGAATGTTCTTGGACGTGTAGTTTGGCGATGGGAGAGAATGTACATATTCTAACAGAAATACCGACATTATATACCAAACTTCGGCAAGTCCTTCTCGAAGAGTAAAGAATCACGTTGCGCTATCGAGCATAATCACTGTCCCGAATTCCAGCCTGCAGTGTTTTATTTTCCTTGCTGCCTTTGCCTATGTATGTGTCAATTAACCCAATCACCTTCTTGAAGAGTAGAGCACCATGCCGCACTAACTAGAATAATCACTCTCTCGAATTCCAGCCTGTGGTGTTCCAGACTGATTTTGCCTCTGCCTATTTCAATCAACGCAGTACACTTCTCTTCGCTTCGAGAAAACAAATGTTGAAACAAGTGGTGCATGTGCATCCACAGAAACCCAACTCCTAACTCCTGATATCATCTCTCGCTTCAAAATTGAAACTAGCAAAAGTCACAATACGAAAAACCATCATGGTAGAAAAGTAGTATCAGGTCAGAGAAAGAGACAGCGGAGACCAGCTCGCTCCAGCCTCTCTCGAAACTGGCGCCGTTTCCGGTCCTAGCCGTCACATACATTCATATCGAGTCATCTAAGCCAGCGAGCTATACCCTCGCGGCGATATAAATAGGAAAAATATCCCAGCCCCCCCAAAACGCCCAATATTGTCCTAACGAGCGTACCCGAGGATCCCTCTAGATTTCTAACACCGTCTCATCCAATCCCAAATCTACCACCACCGAAACCCCCTTCACATCCCCAACAAGCTCATCTGTCTCCTCAACGGGCTCGCCGTGCTGCTATCCCCCTCGCTGCCATAGAAGCCCGAATCGGTATCGATATCCCATCCCTGATCTTCCTCATCCTCTTTCCCCTCTTCGCCACTCCATCCCTTCTGCATCGCGCCACGTGTGTTCCACCGCAGCGTGCGGGACACGCTGTCGAACCACTCGGCGCCCGTGCGCGTCACGGTCGGGAAGGGGTACTGCGAGGCGGCGATGGTGACGTGGTCGCCCTGCTTGAGCTCGACGCGGCCCTTGCCGTCGAAGGAGCAGTAGGCTGTTGCGCGCGAGTTTTTGGGGATCGAGACGCGGAGAAGGAGGCTGTCTGAGAGGACCATGGGGCGGAAGGAGAGCGTGTGTGGGCAGATGGGGGTGAGGAGGATGGCGGGGATGTCGGGGTGGACAAGAGAGCCGCCAGCGGAGAGGGAGTAAGCCGTCGAGCCTGGGCATAGGTTAGCTTCAAAGGTCATTGTGGGGGTTGGGTCGGGGGACTAACCAGTGGGAGTGGAGAAGATACAGCCGTCCGCTTGGACGACAGTGAGAAGCTCGTTGTCACCGTACAGCTCGAGGTTCGAGACATATGGCGATGGTCCGCGGTCGATAACGAGTTCGTTGAGTACCTCGAACTGTTCGCCCTCTTCCATATCCTCCTGTCCATTCGCGCCGTCACGGTACACTGTGCACGTGAAGCGCATGCGTAGGTTGACACGCATACCCTCGTCGCCCATCACCTTGTTGAGGTGGGACTTGTACCGGTCGAACTCGAAGTTGGTCAGGAAACCGAGGCTACCGAGGCTGAATGAGAGAATAGGGGGCACGATGCGCTGAAAGAGCCACGAGGTGAATAGCACGGTGCCATCACCGCCAAGCGTCAGTACTAGGTCGAACTTCTCTGGCTGGCTCCAGCATAGATCCGGTGACCAGTATTTGAGCATGTGTTGGTAACGCGGCTCTGCTGCAATTAAGCCTGCACCGTTAAAGCGCTTAGAGTCTCGTAGCTTCGCATCGACGTACACGTTCACGCCGAGATCAGATCCATAGCGTGGTGTGCTGAGGAGCCACTCCGTTAGGTTTCTGGTCAGGGTGACGAGCTGGTTGTCCCTTGCTTTCGTCACAATCATAACATTCCGAACAGCACGTTTGATTGGACGTCTTTGCAGCTGCTTTGAGACCTCCCGTACGCCGGTAGCTGTCTGCATTAGGCGCGAGTGTGTCATGTACTCGTCCCCGCTGATCTCCTCGAGAACCCTGTCGATATTCACGGCATCGTCAAAGCGCTGATGGTAAAAGCACGGCGACTGCAATGCGGGAAACCGGGCGGTTGCCGGTGTACTCCCACACTTCGCAGTATTCGAAGCGAGCTCGGATAGTGCTGCCGAGAGCTTCTGTGACGAGGATGTGCCAGGCCTGCTGTCCCCCGCGTTCTGAGCTGCGAGCATGCCTGACAGGGAAGATACCATCGGTACATCCGGGTTGTTTGTGTTCCGACCCGATGAGGCGAGTGCTTTCATAATGGTCTGCCTTGGTATGGAGTCCACGGACAGTGCGCTGTTGCGGTGGTTCTTGAAGGATTTTGGAGGTTGGAGAAACGGCGCCAAAGCGGCGTCAGTGGTAGTTGGCTCGACTGGTGGAGCTCTCTCTTCTAAGGCAGTTGCAGGAGGCGTAAGTTCTTCATTGTGGTTCTGTGGAGGGTGATTTGTTGTATTCAAGGGCAGCAGTGGCTTTGAATGCCCGTGGAACGCAGATTCACCAACGATGGTGTAATCAGTAAATGGCGCAGAAGTGTTCACCGCCTGAGGTTGTGGCAAGGATGTGGCTAAATTTGCAGCTGGGGTATATTCATTACTGTGAGGCGGAATGTTGTCTGACTGAGTGAGAGTTGGGTGAAGGGAAGAAGGTTGTGGACTCGACTCGGACATTGCGACTGTGTCGATATTGCTCTTATCGCTAGGAGCCGGATTCGGGGTGGGGTGCTCAATGTTGGCAAACATTGGAAACTGCTCGGCGTTACTATGGAAATCCCGAGGCCCCGGAAAGGCGGATTGAGCCTGAAAGGTAGGAAAACTCTAAACTTGGTGAGTATGACAGCGGGGGTTACACACCTGTGGGTTGAGATGACAAGATTGGCGGGGAGATTGTGGAGAGCTGTGCGTGTATGTCCGTCCGGAGTCGGAGGATCCGAAAGGGCGAGGTTGGGGGAGGAATATAAATTATTGCCGAATGGGAATGTATGCCGAGAGGGGAATAAATATCAATATATAAAATAGAATAAAATGCTGAACGTGAGAACTCAAAGCGCCTGTAATTCGATATAACAACGATAGGAGGTAGTCGTTGAAATGGCAAAAGATCGGATGGGACCCTGAGGGGCACGAGTACCAGTACGTAGACCGAGATTCGCGGGATTATTGATTCGAGATGGCGGGGGATAAGATTTCCAGCGGAGCGGGATTGCGGGGCGGGAACGGCGCGTCACTGATTTGCTGAATTGCCAGATCTAATCTTTTGGAAGAGAGAGATGATCGTTAGCTTTGCGTCCACTGAGCATTTATCACATCAAAGGTCACATTTTCTGATCCCTCAAGCACCCTCAAGCACCCAATACTGAGGGATCACTATGATGGACGGTCTTGGCTGTTCGATAGCTCGGGAAAGTATCGAATAAGATGACTTACAGATGCGCTTCTACCAAATCAATAGTCTGACCGCGTTTTGATAGCGCAGGATCGCACGTAACTGTACCACGGAGATCGATTCGGACGGTTGTGGACTGCTGTAGATGTGATATGGGCTGTATGCGGACAGGAATAAAAGCCACAGGTGATTGCTGCCGGGGTTTGTGCAGGACGCCTGCTTGACGCTTATGCGGGATTTCGACGAGATGCGTGATTGGGGCGTGTGAAGATGGCGAATTAGAGGTCGATGATGCGTATGTCGGCGGCTCGAGTTTGCAAAAAGAGGCCCTTTCAGGTCTTGTCTATCGTGATGCAGGTTTCTATGGGACGCGGACGGAACAAATAAAATCTATTGAAAGCGGCAGACGCGGTAATAGCAGTAAAATAATGCAGAGAAATTCGAATTAAGGTGTATGGTGTATGGTGTATGGTGTATGGTATAGTTGCAGACTCGATGCTCCCAGCGCAATTCGATGATGGTCCAAGGTAATAAAGACGGAGACAGGGGCCAGCACAGCGACGAACCGAGAATAGGACACCAAAAGCGAGGCCTTTCACCTCTTATACTCCCAGGCCCTTCGCATCTTCAAAAAATAAATAAAAGTTAGCCCTGGCGAGGCGGCGACGGGAGCGAGGAGGCGGCCCGTGATCTTGAGACGAGGCTAGCATCTCAGGATACGGAGGGACTTGCTCTCGACTCGACAGGCGAGCGAATGCGCCGCGAGTGTTTCGACCGCTGCAAGTATACGTGCGCGTTACGACGGTGAATAGTGGAGGAGTATACGAATGAGAAAGGCCGATGGAGAACGTGCCATCCTTCATACTACATAACTCTGCTAGGGAGGAAAGCACGTACTGGCGAGAAGCTCCAGTTGGTGGCCATGTAACTCGTCCCAGCCATGGGACCTTGACGGTGATCCCACAGCTGCGACGCCATCACAACTCCACGGCACCTATAGGAATGGCCGGTTAAGGAACAGAGCTTAGTCGTTGTGATATGTCCGCGGCCAGCTCTATATTTGCCGTCCAATATGGGACCTGTCACAGCCAACTGGACCCCAACAACCAACCCTAGAAGCCGTCACAACTGGACCCCAACATCCAACCCAAAGAAACCGAGCAGACAGCGTCGTGGATAGATACCAACGTGCTTCACTCTCGTCACAGACGGTAGTCGGCACACGTATCAATGCAGCTATTGCCCTCTAACAGCTGAAGCCGCGCGCCAAGTCATACGCCAAAGGGGTGCTGTTAGGGCACGCCGCCTCGACCTATTCCTCCGCGGCTTGGAGGCCGAAGCTGTCTCGTCTCGCCCCAGAACTCCCCACTTCTCTGTAACAAGCCTCCTGGGCCTCTGGGCGCTGGGATTCCGCAGGGTAGAGCTCCATCCATGGGAGTGGGAGTATCGGCTTCTCCACGGCGGCTTTGTTGCGCGGCGAGCTTCATGGGGCATGCTGCCTCATCTCATTGCTGCTTCATAACTCGTGATATATGTTGCACAGCAAAGATATTTCCCGAACTCACTCACATACCCTGATAATAATGGCATAATGCCGTCCCTTCTCTCTCGCTAGGCTGCGGGTGCGTCGCCCGAACGCAGACGATCTGAAACGACACAAACCCCTGAAACACTCCCAGCAGTGTCACATTTGATAGAGCCCCATAACGGCGACTGACAGCTTGTGCGTGGGGGATATACAAGCTGCCTCCTCTGTTTCGGTAGTTAGGGTGGCGGCTGTACTGCAGCTTGGGAGTGGGGCGCTGGAATTGACAGCTGGTTCCCACGAATAAGGCCGGGGAGGGCAGGGGGAGCAAAGAGGCTCTTACGGTAGGATTGTTTTACCTTTGGGGATGATCGTATGAGGGCAAGATTCACAGCAAATAAGTGGCAATGCATGAACGCGGAGGTTTGGGAGTGGCATGAGGCGCCAGTGGCACTGATGGAGCAAAACAATTATGGAGGTTTGTTATATCTTGGCATTCCTCGTAGCATAATGCTTCATCCTTCTCAAGGCAACACGTCAAGTGTATCCTGTTAACTGTCTGCCACGTCAGCTTCCTTTGCTGCAGGCCACTTTCGCCTTAAACCGTTCTAATTGACAATCGTAACGTGACGACTCGAGGCCGAGCTGAGAGTGCTACCTGAGCCACAACAGGTTGCAGCTTCCAATCCTTGGGTCTGAAGAACATTTCTGCTCTTTTGCCTGTCCTTTACTTCACTTGGAGCAGGGCTGTAATTGTTGTTCTTCGCCGTAAACTTTATTGTGAGACGAAGGTTCTCGGGATCCCTCATCACGTTCTCCATGCCATATCTTTGTCGACCTTCTCTTCGACAACAGTCTGAACAAACTGCATCATTCCACCATCCTCGCCTTCATCAACCATGGCGTCAGGGTCGGTCGAGCCACAGCAGATCTTCTCTGCCTGAATACAGACTTCATCCCACTGAGCTGGCGAAAAAGAGCCTTGGCTCTCGATGACGAGCGGTTCGGCGTTCGAGGTAAAAGCTAATACGTGTATAGACTGCGCGGTTTGGGTTTCGAGAAGACTGGGGTTTTGAAGAATCTTTCCCTTTTCGGAGATGGCGAGGAAAGTTGCTGTCAAAGAGGTGGAAAGAGGGATCGCTGCGGAGAGGAGGGCCAGGATCGCGGTTTGGAGCAATGCGGGCAAGATAGGTAGAGTCTGCAGAGGGAATTGTTAGACTATGTAATCAAGGGATCGAATAAGAGAGAAATACCGAAGAAGTCTGGATCGATTTCGAAGTCGCCGTCTCGTCGGGAGGTGTGCTCGTTACTTGAAGCGTGACTTGGATCAACGTCCGGGGAAAGTTGCTGATCAATACAATTTGTCGCAAGGTCCGCTCGATAATTGACTCTAGGTGCCGCTCACGAGTGGTTCCTACACCCGCTGCTGGCCGTACGATAACATCGATGGCAGCCTCTTCAGGAAGCTCGTCGCGGCGCTGAACTTCGATTGGGCCGTTGACAGCGCCTATGATCGTATATCCGTTCTGTGAAAATGTCGCAGAACCATCTGTGCTGTGTAGATGCGACAAAATTGCGCTGGGCTCTTGAGAAGACGACATGTTGTCTATTTTGCGCGGCGTATGGGGCTTGACGAAGTTGATCGTTTCGTCTCTGCGACTTTTTGATACGGCTGCGGAAAAGGACGCTAAAATTGCGGGACACCCCGCGTCTTAGCTCCAGCTCCTCAGCCTTGCAGGATATATTGTGTAACCGCAATACAACAGCCCTCCTTGTCAACACCATCACGAACCCACCTACATTTTAACACTGGTTAAGATGCCTGCCACTACAGAAGCCGATACGCCAAAACAGGCACAGGCTGCGAGTATACCGAATCTCAGAGACCGTATCCCAAAGCTACAGTCTAAACGTCGGCAAGCGCCACCCTCGAACCCCCTCCCTGTCCCAGAAACGCCACCGCTTCCTCCACCTCCCGACACATCGGCATTCGAATTCACAAAACCTAGCCGCCGTATATTGTCTAAGAAGGACCACGACTTATTCCTGGCGTCGCCTACCCATGACCTCCTGGTTGCCTTCGTCTTCGGCCTTGCAGAGGCTGTGGTTGACAAACCAATCTCCGCCATCTCAAAGAGGGACCCTAGTCCTGTCGTCCAGAGCATACTTGACATACTTGACAATGTCGAGGATGTGATATCACGCAGCCCAGCTGATGAACAAGGCGATTCTCGCTTTGGTAACAGGGGATTCCGGGACTTCATCGACCTCACGGCGAAGGAACACACAGCGTGGCACAAGAAGCTGGGCATCTCCAACGAGAAAGCGATAACAGAAGTCTCGACATACTTCCTCCAGTCCTTCGGCAACCGCACACGGATTGATTACGGATCAGGCCATGAGCTGAACTTCATGGTTTGGCTTCTCTGCCTGTACCAGCTATCCATAATCACACCCGACGACTTCCAACACGTGGTACTGAAAGTGTTCACCAAATACCTAACGCTTATGCGCCATATCCAGTCTACATATTATCTCGAGCCCGCCGGTTCTCATGGAGTCTGGGGCCTGGACGACTACCAATTCCTTCCCTTCCTCTTCGGCGCAAGCCAGCTGCTCCACCATCCGTACATCCGCCCGCTTTCCATCCACCAAAACATTATTCTCGAGGAGTATGGCGCGGATTATCTATACCTCAACCAGGTGGCATTTGTTAATAGCGTCAAGAATGTCGAGGGTCTGCGATGGCACTCGCCGATGCTGGACGACATATCGGCCGCTAAATCTTGGGAGAAGGTGCTGGATGGCATGAAGCGGATGTTTGTCGCTGAAGTTTTGAAGAAGCTGCCTGTGATGCAGCACTTCATGTTTGGATCTCTCGTGCCAGCGGTGGAGGAAATGAACCGGGAAGAGGACCTGGGCGTACCTGAGGAAGGCGAAGATGCCGAAGGCGGAGAGGTTGTGGTCATGGTGGATGGCATGAAGCATGTGCATCAGATGAACAGCTGGGGCGATTGCTGTGGAATCAAAGTGCCTAGTAGTGTGGCTGCGGCGCAAGAGATGAAGAGGAGAGGCGGCGGCGAGGGGCTGAGAAGGATCCCCTTTGACTGATGGATACAGATAGAATGAACCAAAGAATTAATGATTGATGAACTCTACTTTTGGACTTGATGCAACTAGTATTGGAACGGCCATGAATTGGGTCAACCAAAGGTTGGCGGCTATATATGTCTACTGTACGGGTATAATCCAATACCGAGTTTCTATCCATAAACCTCCCATGAAATGCACGTCGAGCTAGCTAAAATCAACTTAGAGTTTTGCCGTCGGTTTATCGAACCGGACTGTATTTGAGACGGTGCCAACGTTCTCCAGAGTGACTTCAACAACATCACCATCTTTCAGCCAGCACTGGGGACTCATTCCCATTCCTACACCAGATGGCCTATCTGCCGTAAGCAAGGGCCATTTTTTACAGGGAATCAAATGAGAGAAGTAGTACTCACGTTCCAGTGAAAATCACGTCTCCGGGAAGTAAAGTTGTGCCCATGCTCAGGAATGCGATCGACTTCGCAATTCCAAAAATCATATCATCAGTGCTATCATCCTGGACGGTCTTCCCATTCACCTTCGTGCTTATCCGAAGAGATTGAGGGTTTCCAATGACCTTGTTGCTCACAATCCCCGGCCCGAAAGGCCCCCATCCATCAAAACCTTTGCCAATTCCCCATTGTCCACCGCCGTACTTAAGCTGCCAGTCGCGGTGAGAAACATCGTTCCCGACTGCATAGCCAAGAATGTAGTCCAAGGCCTCTGACTCTGAGACATCGGAGCAAGGTTTCCCTATAACAACAACCATCTCTCCCTCGTAATCTAGGCCTTCTCCCACTTGGGCCTGGGGATGAATCGGAATGGGGTCCAAGGGGCCAGTAAGGGAGGTCACCGGCTTGTAAAACAAGACAGGATATTCTGGGAGCGGAAGATTTGACTCCCTAGCATGCTTTTCATAGTTGAGACCCAAGCAGCGGACTGTTCGGACATCCTCGAGCGCTAGAGGCGTCAGAAGTCGTTTGATGTCGACTATCTTGCTGGTTATCTTATAATTCCCAAAGATGGAACCTTCAATAATTCTGGCTTGTTTAGTCTTAGCAAGATCTGTCACGCCCGATGGTAGAATGGCATCGCCATAATAAATCCGGCCATCGGTGGCCAGAAATCGGACGAGTCGCTGGGGAGAGTGTTAGCATCCAACAGCTAAATGTGAGAACGAAAGATGCATGGTGACCGCTGACGTACGGTAAAGGATGATGACATCGCCGGTTTTCGGTGCTCTTGCTTCCGAAGCTTAAACCATGAGAAGTCCAGCATTTTCGCTGTGGCCTACATCGTAAACACAAACCGGAGCCAGCCTCTTAAGTATTTCCGACCCCCATTTGATATATCCCACGGTTGTCCCGCAGTTACCCCAACGGCAGATCTCCAACGGTACATCCCCGCAAAATCGGTACCCCTGCCCATCGGCTGCGGATCTACGGAATGACACGGCCTCTAGCTTTCCACGAATGAAGAAATATCCCGAAACTTTAACATTGAATCGACAGCTGTCCGAAAGCTCTCCGAACATTCTATCCGTCGAATCAATTCGTACCTCGTATATCCTAAGAACACATCGCACCAAATGAGGCTCTCCGGGTTACAAAAAGAGGCCTTGGCACTCTATAGAAAATGCCTGCGGGAAAGCAGGAAGAAACCGGCTGTATGTGTACCTCGGTGGCCAGGTCGTGTGAGCTTGTGAGCTCAATTAGCTGACAAAATTCACAAGGAGACAAAGATGCATTTCGAGAAGTATGCTAGGTATGACAAAGCTCCCCAGTGTCTCTCGAGTAGCGATTGGCGCTAACCCGAAGGTTGCAGACACGAGTTCGAGAAGAACATTGGCCTCAACAAGAAAGATTTCAGCGCGATTGAATATCTTTTAAGGAAGGGAAACCGACAATTGGAGATATACGCTTCACCCGGCATCAAAGACATTCGATAGGGTTAGCAATATGTGCTCTGCCTCCGCGGTACCTGAGATTGGTCCGCGACGGGCATTGGGTTGACAACGGGAGCTATGGAGGCAAGAGCGACTGGAGCTGCCTTGATTCACGATGGCCGGCATATCTTCCCATTCTGAACGGGACCAAGTCCTGAAGACTGCATTATCGATATCGCACATAGCGCTACATAATGTTGCCGCCAAACGCTCGCTGGAAAGTCTTCATTCGTTTCGGCCTGATCCGCTTTCGATCGATATCCAGCCATGGAACCGACTGCACGTCTGCACGCGTAATTGCACAGAAAGCACCACTCCACTCACAGATGCCGATTCCAACTGGATCTATAAGGCAGAAGGGTGCCCGCAGGCAATACATTGCTCGAAGCCGCGCCTGGTTCCCCTGCTGGGCGACATCTAGGGACCCTCACCGCGCGTTGGGCCTCACAGTCAAACGACCTGGAAGATCAATTTGCCATAGAGATAGCGCACACAAGTCTTCGTCGAGAAATCGAATTTCACATATACGAGCCTTAGAGCAAGGCGTATGGCCAACAGGCGATATCAACGGCTCTTCTCTTCAACACCAGCGTCCACAATCCGAGTCAAGCCAGGACTATTATTCACAATTGCCAAAAACTGGAACACTGCACTCACCAGCGACAACACATGCATTGTTAAATGGGTTCCGTACAACAGGCATATTGAAAGAGGCTACGCAAGATATTTTTGGAAATCGAACTGAACAAAGCCGCAACCATGAAATTATGGCGCTGAAGAGGAATGGATCAAGTCCTGCAATTGTGCCAATTTGTCCTCGCTCCCGCCCTCGGGGCGCACGAAGGAAGCCTTTTACTCGAAAGCTACATCGACCTTTGACTATAAAGGGGTTTCGATCATATGGCCTTGTCAACCATCCAACCTCCATCTGCACGCTTCATCAAGTTTCTCCACACCGGAAGCGTCTCCACCCTGTGGTAACGTCTAAGGATCAGAGAAGGTCAATTCATGTAGTTTCGAGGCCATCTAGAAAGCCGACAAAATCTGTCAAAAAGCCACCGAGAGCAAACTCAACTGAGGAACATTCTGGGTTATCAATAAGGCTTGGCCAGAGCAGATGTGGCAACGTACCTCCTATAGTTGCTGCCAAATCTATAGTAAACGCAGAGACCGCTGAACCTCCATCTAAGCATGCTACCAGAGATTTCGTCTTGGTGGATAACAGAGACGAAATCCGCCGACAGCATATCTTGACGAGAGAGATCCTCGAATGGCTCAGAGATTCGGAACTTCGTTCCAGAAAAGACGAAAACTCTTCTCATATATCTCTCAACAAGTGCCCCGCAGCACAACTGGCAGTTGTGAATGGAGCCCCCCCGCCTACTCCTCGACATGTTCATAGACAAGAGACAAGTTTGACAAGCCCATCCTCCGAGGCAGTGAGCCCGCCATTCGTGCTTCCATCGCCGAGAGAACAGTCTATCCATTTCGATGGCACAAACACCCATATTACTAGCCTACCAGTTGATCACATCTTCGAACATCCCACGCTCCTCGAATCTGGACTGAAAGCTGGCGACCCTGTCAAATGCAACATCACCCCTGAGCACCGACCTACCAACGTATTGGCAGCAGGTCTAACAACTCCTATGTTTTTTGCGCTCCACAAAACCGCGCCAATGCTAGCACCGGCCCCAGCGCTTCCCGTGATAGACAGGCCAGAAGTTATGTATGGGGATATCCTGGAGGGCTTGCAACTTGGATTAGCCGCTCTCTTGGACAGCGACGTGGATTTCTGGGTTAAGGAAGCCTTGGGCACAAGTGCCCGTCGCTTCTTGGCTGATATATCTGCACTGAGTGATCTGAAGCCGAGAGCGAGGTAATCAAGATGCTTGGCCTGAAGGTGGGTATTCTGCAAATAGATAGAAACTAGCTTTCGACCCCTTGGATGGCATAAGGGATGGAGGAAGGACGATGGAACGAGGGACGGTGACGCATATCATTATAGCCCACAAACAAAACAGACAAATCCACCACTCACTAAACATAGCAGCATTATACCAACCATCCTACCGCGTTCCGTGCCTAATTATCCCTCTCTCTTACAACTATACTGTAGCCAACCCCCCTCAGCCCCACGCCTCTAACAAAGGAACCCCCCCACGTGTCTCGCGGCCTTAAATAGACGTGTGTAAGATCTTACTTACTCTAGTTCTAGTATGAGCTCTGGCGCGCTTCAATGGAATACTTCTCTGCTCCATTCCCCGCCTGTGCCGGCGAGACACCCCGCACCATGCGTGCGTGTGTTTCAGAGTGGCGTCATGGCACGGACGCGGGATGTGGAGGAGCCGGGGCAGCATGGCGAGAGAGGGAAGGCAGGGGGATGGATGGGATTCGGGATGGGAATGATTGGGGATGGATTGCGTGCAGCTGCGGTCTGGTCTGTCCGCTGTTACGGTTTGGTTGGTGCACTTTGTGCTGCTGTACTTCTAGGCCGTGGGGTGTGGGATGGGATCGTGAGTACGACTTTGGGGTTCTAGGATTGGTCCTGATGAAGGGGGAGGTGTGCAATGCAGACCCGGGCCGGGTATCATGGGCCATATGCTACTGTATGATTTAAGACGAGTTGGACAAAGTTATGAAGATGAAGGGGAAATCAAGGGCGTCATGTGATATTTATGAGGTTGTTTCTGACCGCCTAGATTGCATAGAGGGGATGCAAATCATAATCAACGGAACCAGGGGGATCCGCGGCAGGGAGCGCAGCAGACACGGCGGTTTCCTCGCCGTTTATACTTGCATCGACGAACAGCAGAGCGTGTTTGAGTTGCCGCCTGCCTCCTCCTCCGTCTTGCGAAATGAAATCAAAATTCCCGCACTCGCTATCGAACCGATGAGAAAGTGAGTTGCGTGGCCCGTTTGATATCAATGTCTTGGAGTAGCCTCCGTACTGTCTCCACGCACGCACTCACCCGGCCCGCCCGTCACGTTCGTACTGCATGTCCCGCCCAGGTGCGTAGCCGCTGGACGCGATGTAACAGAGTGCACGGTGCAGGCTGGTGTGAAAGCGGGTTAGAGGGCGTGGTGCCTTACATGAGTGCCCTGTGCGGGTTTGGGGGAGCGCCGTTCGATGAGGATTGCTGGGGGGGGTGAAGTGGCTATCCGTGTAATTTGGGATATTTTTTTTATTTTTGTGCATCCAAGACTGGTCTGGGCTGGGCCTGGAGCTGGGGGGTGAGGTTACTGGTGGTAAGACTTCGGATGAATGGCAAGCTGTGTTACTGACTGTGCGCGCTCCCGGACGATGCTGTATGGTCTATGGGTTCGTGATGTGCAGCAAGCTCGGTCAGTCTCGAACTTGGGACGTGTGAGGAGGCGACGACATGGTGGTGGATGGGGATGGATAATTGTTAATTGTTAATTAAGCACTTGTCTTTGTTTCAACGACCACCGTGGTCATTTAACCGTCAATCCCCGGCGTCAATGGGAGATTAGCTATCGGACTTCCAGGCCAAATGATGAGCGTTCAATCTCATTTCACAACCACACCGCTCTTCCGGGAGGATGATGAGGCCTGATCTGATCTGATACCCCGTATCATCAGATTGTTTCGTATCCGGGACTTCGGCTGGCTATTTGCTACTGCGTGAAACCCCTTCGTCGAAGAATATCGTCCCGCTTCAAGCACAAAGCAGCTTATCTTACCGCACTGCGGCGTGCAGCCCTGCCTCCTCCGCGTGTACCGTACTCGCATTGAAGAAACGCGGCTGGGAAAAGCAAGCACTTCCCGTCGGTCTCAGCTCAGCGCGGCCCAAGACAAGTGTGGCAGCCATGTCATCTCCACTTACACAACACATCGGCATCGACGGATTACCTCAGCCTTTAATACAGTGCAGCATTAACTATGTTTAGTATGAGGGTATGAACGAAAGAAACGTGGTGTTCTCAGCTGAGTATCTTGCAAGCCACCGATAACCAGGGCTGGGTCCCAGGGCTGGCCACTCTGCCGGATCTGTCCAACAGTGCATCTGTTTTTCTGCATGTGCTGGCTCATGTCCATGTCGGTACGCGCTGTGAATACCGACCCAATTACTATTTGCGGGGTGACAGAGGGCAAAGGGCAAAAGGGGTACGAGGCGATGATGTGCAGATGGCGATTAGTAGCGGAATATAGGGGCCAAGCCCAAGCCACAGCACCAGGAAGCAAGGGGGCGTACGCTGCGCTTCTCATCACCGGCTCGGCTGGAAGCACAGCTTTCGAATTTAGCACCACACATGGGTTCCTGCCTGTCTTGATTCTCGACCACAGGTGAGACATTAAAAAAGCGTGGAAGCGATGATGGCCGGGACTTACGGTGCGGTAATCGGGTGATGGGCGGTGTCTTACGCACGCGAAGGTCTTACTATGGAGTTATAGTATGGTACTGTCAGGTCTACTACAGTCTACTAACGTGTGAAGATTAGACTCCCCAGCCCCATTTGTGGTTCAACTGGCTCTCAGGTCAACCAGCGACACCCTCGGCGATCTGGGCTAAGGTCTGGGGAGGCCCATATGTCGCTTGATTGGGTGGATAGTGACGGGGATCATGGCAGCCCTCGCAGTGTTGGCGCCAATAGGTGGAGCGACCTACTGGAGATCCATACTCTGATGGACCACTTGAGAACTCGACGAACCACTTGGCTATGAGAGTAAGGTCATACAAATCTCATTCTTGTGGGCCAGGGCGGCGGCGAAAGATGACGACGGGGAGCATGATCACCACAACGAAATGCAAAGGAGAGCAAGGCAACGAAAAGGTTTTCCCAAGTCGGTCCAATGGGCGTGTTTCCTGTTACTTTTCCTCAAAGGAGCCGTTTATTATTATCGGTACTGTACCCAGGGATACGACGGCAGAGTGAGGATTGGTCGCCTTAACTGGGCCAACTTCGACTTTGGGCTTCATGGGTATTCATGAACTGCCAACATGAACTGCTACTGCCAATTTCTGGACCGTCTTGACTGATGAGTTTCACGGCCACGTGAGGAGAGACCGTCCCTGCACACACACACACACAAAGAGAGAGAGAGAGACAAGCAGTTGGCCGGTATCTCCCACTACGGCAACTTCGCATTGCATCCCCCTCAGGAGAAGCCGCAAGGCATGGCCACGACAATGGCGGATCCAACGGCATGCTGTACGCTGTACATACAATATAAGAAACAAGAGAGGGGGAGTAGCAATATATTAAGATTTGTTTCAAAGAGCCGTATTGATTGCACACCACACTGTACTCCGTATAGTAGAGTGAGTATATTCGTGCTCGCTGTCATTGTGTACTGAGAGTACACACATACCATACACACAGACACCTGCAATATTACAAGTACAGGATGTAATACTGTCTAGTGAGTGTCTAGTCCTGTGACAATCAAACCGTTGTCTCTGTACTCCTAACCGCTGAGGGCTACCAAAGGTGGAGTAGAGCAGAGTTATTTGTGTGTGTTGTTAGAGTGTAACCCTATAAGAGAGTATTAAGAGTGTTACTCAAAGCCGTGGGCAAGAATGCATCTTCCTGTTGGTGGTTTGTTGGTGCTTGTTGTATATGTGTATGTATGAATGTGTGCATTTATGTATGTATGGGTTGTACGATGCCGCCGCCTTACTTGTACCTCGACCATCAACCCTGGGTTGAACAGCCACCCAGGGTTAGTGAGTGAGGTACATTGCTTTTACCACGGCCCATCCACAATCCACAATCTTTATGTGGAGTACCGGCGGCTTCACCCCCCCATAACAATATTCCCTTTCAAACCAAAAAGGTACATGTACTTCCTACATTCGTACTACGGTACTGCATGTACTTACGACCTTACTCTAAACTCTACCTAAATTCCTTCTCTCTCCTCCCTCGATTCACGATATTACTTCCTCCTTACGATTGTTCCCTACGATCTTCCACGATACCTACAGTCCTACGATCTCGTCATTGTTGCCGCCCAAAGGTAGCGAGTGCTGCTATTCAGTAATAAATAGTCATATTTGTTCTGTTGCTCTCCTGACCAGCATACCAGCCTCTTCTGGCCCTATTCAGTATACTCGGGTTACCCCTGCATTACGGCACCTCCATAATACCGGCTTGTATATGCCTACATATTGGCCGCTCTAATAACGAATTGCTTGTTCATCTTAATTCTACTCAGCATCGACTGCCGAATACACTCACTTCTGCGACAGCCGTTTTCTCTTGCCCTCACCTATCCGTCTCTATATGCTCGTTGTCGCAGCCTGAAATAGCAGTGGCCTCTGCTGGATGTGCGACAATTCTCAGGGTTACCCCAGAACATCTCGAAACCTCTAACCCCCATCGCATCGACATCAGCCGCCACGATCCCTCGTCCGCTGGTTTAAACCGCCGAGCTTTGGCCAGAGCCGCTGGCCCATTGGTGGTTTTGCCTTGTTCGTCGGTCCGCATAGCGCAATCCAGGTCCTATTCGCTGGGCGATGTCGCAGCATTTGCAATTCAGAGATGGATCCTCTGATACCTACAACTTTCCTGTCCAGGACAGCCCCACAGTAGGACGCACAATACCTCAGTCTTCAGCAGGAAATCCTCAAGGGAGTCCGTCGTCGTTATCGGATACTGGTTATAGGTACGTGGTGGCCGGCGTCGAAGACTCCCCCCTCATACTGACGACGCATTTGGACAGGACGCATCACAAGACGACTCCGAGCCCGTTACAGACGAGCACGTCTGCGGCTTCTTCGAACCACGCGACCACGACACCTACGAAGTCTGGCTTCTCGAGACCCTCAGTCGAAGAGTCGTCGCGCACGGTAGAAACAGTGCGGTATACGCCTCGGAGGGGAGACGAGCCTCGATCGCCCAAAGAGCGTCTGGACGACCTACTGGCCTCTGAAAAGAGCTTCTACGACTCAGAAGACGCGCCAACAAGCCCTACATCCTCTGGAGGAAGACCTAGGTATACCATTTTGCTCGTTGATCCCCAGTTAACAGCCTCTAACTGTTCGTCTAGACCTGTGCATGCTCCGACTTCATCGAATGCTTCCTCGAGAAGTGTCTCTGACCCAACCTCCACGGCGAAGCTAGGTGGGCGATCAGCTACCGCGACACCGCCTCATATGGCTGCCGTTCCCGAGCATCGAGCGACAATGGCGCGTGGAGTCCCTCGAACCTCCTCAATCGACTCGGCGATCTCCTCCATGCATTCACACAAGACGTCGCAAGATGGACAAGCCCGCGGAGAGTCTCCGGATATTGCGAACTTAATACAAACGGCTGGCTCTCCGGAGGCAGTTATTCAGTATCTCCTTAAGGAGAAGCAGTCGCAGACGGCGCAAAACACACAGTTATGGCGGCTGGTTGACAAGCAAAGGGCGATGATATTGGGCCTGAACAAAGATCTTGAGCGTGCACTGAAGGATAAGGAGCGCTACCGCAAGAAGATGAAGGAGAGCATACAGGCAATCACAGCTGGTGAGCCCAGCAAGGGTTCTGTCGCCGAGAGTTCTGCCGGCAAGTCTTCTCCGAGTCCACGAAGCCCGGAAGGGCCGAAGGGCGGCAATGTAGGAGCGTTGGTATCTGCGGGGCTGAGGGAGTCTCACGAGGGTCACGATGAGCCAGAGCATTCGCCAATTGACGTTGCTTTGGCGCCGTACCCTGTTACACCACCAGCAAACCTGCCCAGCACACAAACCCCGAGTCTACCCAACATGGTAGATGCCGAGCACAAGATGCCAGATCCTTCGTCACATGCCCTGAACAATTACAATGCCGATGCACAACCCCAAGGCTTCGGGTCCGGACAGCAACAACGCAACAGCCCTGAGATGGGTCGCGAGATGCCATATAACGCTTCCGTGCCACCTTCAAGAAGCCTTCCAGCCAGGCCACCGCCCAAAGCAGACACCAAGGCCGGACCTAGTTCAATGCAGGCGCCAACAGTCAAGGTAGTGAGCGCCTCTCCAGCGAAAGATCAAGGGCGGGCAAACATGCCACCTCCACGGAAACCTCCGCCAGCGCCGCTGAATCTTGGAAAGCAGCCAAATACCAGCTCGCATCTGCACCAGGCAGATTCGGGGGATGAGCTTGATTCTGACTACGACGACTTACTTGAGGTTGACGAAATCCCAATTTTCAATGAGAGGGGACGCCGGAAGACGAGAGAGGATGACGATAGAGAGAGGGAAATAGCTGCTATGAAAGACGCCGAAGCGAGAAGCCTCTCCAAGAAGAGCAAATCGAGGCCTTCTACATCTACGAACAAGGAGCCACCTCAGGATCCTCTGCCACCTATTCGACAGGCCGTACAGATCAGCCCGCCAGATATGCGTGAAAGGCACTTGTCTCCACCGGACTCCAATGCAGGCTCTCTAGCAGGTATCTTGAACTCATCGGGCAGTGCCGAAACACAACCGGAAGCCATAACTCGAACTTTTATCTCTCCGCCGCCAATGAGCCCAGGGCTTCCTTCAAGCCCAAGGCCGATGGGAGGCGTGCAAATGGCTCTGCCACGAAACCCACGTGATGGAGACTCTCAGTCGTCTTCTAATATGGCGTCGCCGCCGTTATCACCACGAGGAGCCTTCCCATCTATGCCCCTTTCCCCTCGAGCACCCAGGCAACCAATCCCCCTTCCACCAAACACGCCGATGTCGATGGCTTCGCCGGGCATGTTATCAAAGTTTGGCCAGATGGAACTGGTGTCACCAAGGCCCTTGCAAATCACAAAACTCGCTGTGGAAGAGCAGGACCCACCGATGAATGAGACTCGATTCAATAGCGTCTCGGAATCCTCGGATTCTACTGATATTTTCCGAGGGTTTGTCACGGATGAATACCCAGATCTGCTCTTGCCACCTAATGCACTTCCATCCATTGATGTACGAGTCGCCTCTTCTCGACTGAAGCCATCTCGGGTTAGTATGATGTTTCCAAGCAAGGAGGCAGAAGATCCAGTTTTCACCCTTGCTGTGTTCGGCAGATCTAACGGTCAAGAGCTGTGGAGAGTGGAGAAAGACTCGTCATCCCTACTCCAACTTGACCAGGAGCTCAAGAAATCAAATGCCTTCGCAAACGTTAGACTTCCTGAGAAGTCTTTGTTCAACGGGCACGCACCCGCTAAGATTGATGCGCGAAGGACTGCCCTCGACAAGTATGTGGATGATATTCTGAATACACCCATGGACACGGCGCGGGCGCTGCATATTTGCCAGTACCTGTCAACTAACACCCTGGAACCGAATTCAACGGACTCACTAGCCCATACTGACGCCAAAAGCGAGAGCCCAACGAAACTGGGCCCAGGCGGAAGGCCCGTTAAAAATGGGTATCTCACGAAGAGAGGCAAGAATTTCGGTGGATGGAAAGCCCGATTCTTCGTCTTGGATGGGCCTGTTCTTAAGTATTACGAGGCTCCGGGTGGCGCCCATCTCGGCGCGATCAAGCTGCAGAGCTCCAAAATTGGCAAACAACAACAGCATCAGCAAGACAGCCAAGCGGACGATGCCGATAATCAGTATCGACATGCTTTCCTAATTCTGGAACCGAAGCGAAAGGATTCGACCAGCCTAGTCAGACATGTCCTCTGCGCGGAAAGTGACCAGGAGCGGGATCAGTGGGTAGAGGCCCTAGTGCAATATGTCGAGTATCAGGATTCCGAAGATGAGGGGCCCGAAAATGCTCACCATGCTCGCAATGACTCTGGCACATCCAACCACACTACCGGCTCAACTACTACTACTAAGAAGAAGTTGCATGCTCAAGGAAAGGGGCAAACTATAGCTGAAGCAGATGACGAACTTCTTCGCGCTATGCCTTATGAAGCCACTGTTGCTGGTCAGGTTCCTCGTGGCGTGCATCCGAGACGCAAAACCAACGAAACACCGCCACCAGCGTATGATGAAAAGGATGACCCGAGGTACAAGAACAATGATACTCCATCGCCGCCTGGACAGGGCAATGAGAAGGAATTCTCTGGGTTGATGCCTCCTCCTCAGTCGAATGTGTCAATCTCAGCCCCTAAGAATCTCACCGTCATTCAAGATGCAAGCCACTGGGGCAACAAGCAGACAACTCTCGCGCCCATCGATGACAAGAAGACTCAAAAGAAGCGTAGTTTCTTCGGATTTGGTAGCAAGCCAAGGCCTTCGTCAGAGTCACAAGACCACATCGAGACGTCCAACCTGTCGCAGTTATCTTACGAACAGCATGGCCCTATCCGCGCGGTTTTCGGAGCACCATTGGCAGAAGCTGTTAAATACAGCCACCCCGCCGATGTGAATATTGAGCTTCCGGCTGTTGTCTACCGCTGCGTCGAGTACCTCGATAACAAGAACGCATCTTCAGAAGAGGGTATCTTCAGGCTGAGTGGGTCGAATGTTGTGATTAAGGCCCTTCGCGAACGCTTCAATGTCGAGGGCGATGTCAACTTGATCACGGATGAGCAGTACTATGATATTCATGCTGTAGCATCTTTGTTGAAACTGTACCTCCGCGAGCTGCCAACAACGATACTCACGAGAGAACTCCATCTTGACTTCCTCTCTGTCACGGAGATACACGATGTTGACGACAAGGTGGCGGCTTTGAATGGACTCGTTCACAGACTCCCCAAGGTCAATAATACACTTCTGCGTTATCTGTCCGCCTTCCTCATCAACATCATCAACCACTCTGATGTCAACAAGATGACGGTACGCAACGTGGGAATTGTCTTCTCTCCTACTCTGAATATCCCAGCTCCTGTCTTGGCTCTCTTCCTCCAGAAATACGACGGTATCTTCGAGTCCGAGCCACAGCAATTCGACCACAGACCAGTTGAGGTCACTTTAACGGCGCCGCAATTGACCCCAGAAGACATACGCTCTCCGAGAAAGCAACACTTCCAGGACCTTCCAACTCCATCCTATAACCAGGCGGCGTTCCCCCGCGGCCCGCCTCCATCCTTCCCTCTGCCTGCTCAGCCGAACAAGATCGCCTACGACACCGGATTCACTCCTCTGCAGCCGTCATACGAAAGCCAGTACACTCAACCTACGCTCGGAGGGCCTGAATATGGGTCGTCGGGGCAAACTGTCGCGGGGCCATCATATGACCAGTATAGCAATGGGAATGCGGCCTATAACAGGCAATACGGCAACGAGACCAACCTCAATCCAAACGGCCAATCCTCCAAGCAGAAGCGGAGAGAGAGCTCACTGCTCGGCATGAACATGGGCCAGAAGAAGCCAAACCAGAACCAGGATAGACTTCGAAACAACCGTGAGTAGCCCACCGACCGACACACTCTCCGTCTCTACGAACACACCCACTAACTGTGTCCTCCTCAAGGCCTGGTAGACGAAGAATCCTTCTTCGATTAATCCACGACACCCAAGAAATCGTCATCAGCTAGCTGGCTATGGCCTCACGGACTGGCTCCGCGGCCAAGCTGGACCCCGCCCGCCCTTCTAATGACCAACACACGAGATCGAAAAACACACGCATTATAATTCTTTAATAATAGCGGAACGTCTATAAACGAATGTCGGACACACACATGTACATTAATCTGGCCCCCCACACTACCTCCGTCGCCAATACCGCGCGCGTGCGCACGCGCCGCATGGTTGGGCGGATTTTTTTACCTTTTATGAGCTTATACCCTGTTGTGCCAGTTGCTATTTTATTTTTTCTGCCCGTCTTTTTGCTTTTTTGGTTTTGAATATTTTTGCTTCAGTTATGGGAATTTGCGAGATTAGTTTGTGGAAGAGTTTGAAGGAGTGAATTGGGTGGGATTTGCGGTTTTGAGGTTTTTTCTACGATTGAAGGGATTGTGATGATGAATGAGGACGAGGGGGGTGTAAATTAGTGATAGGGGATTGATGAATAAATGGACATTTAAAGATTGAAATAAGTACATTAGCACGCATCTTAAAAAGTCTTAGATCTGTTGCTATTTCAAGTCATTACACGCCATCCAGGGGTCCTTCCACCAGGCACCTCGCAGTCCATGCATACCACCGCCGGTTGCGGAAAATCCCGCAACCACATCCTCCAAGCTTGGTACCCATGTCACCAAATTTCTCAATCCCCAAATAAACACCTCCCTACCATCCACCTCACCTCCCCAAACACCTACACAACTCCCACAGTCCCTACCTCCACCTCTCCTCGCTCACCATGTCCCGCCCCATGTGCCGCCTCTTCACCTCGCGCCTCGGCGCCCGCGCCGCCCTCTCAGCACCAGCTCGCCCTCTCTTCCGCGCTCAGGGTGCAGCTCGCCGCTTTGCGTCCGGCGAGTCGGGACCGAACCCCAAGCCGGGGCAGAGCCCGTTTAAGATCTGGCCGTTTGTGGCTATTACGCTGCTGGGTACCGGGTCGTATATCTTGATGGCCAGGAGTAGGGATGGTTCTTGTATGTTGCTCTCTTTCCCCTTGATATAATTCCCCGGTGGCTTGGTGAGGGAGGAAGTAAGCGAATGGCATGGTGATACGGGCTGAGTGGCTGCATGACGTGTGCAGCTACCTGCTTCTACGCTCCTGCTTCTCTTTCCTACCTGCCTCCCTTCCCTCCCATCCAGCGAACGAGGCTACAGCTGTCCACTACCCTATACTATACAAAAACTATCGACTAACCTCCTCCTCTCCAGACATGACCCCCGACATCACCTCCCCCCAAAC